>CAUYLG010014963.1:0-61345 GCA_963573385.1 Cacajao melanocephalus | reverse complement strand
GCTCTGCCTAGGGGCCCGTGCCTCCACACCCTCCCCCCCCCACCGCCTCTCCCAACCACACCTACACCGGGCACAGCCCCACACCCACCCCCCCCCCCCCGGCTCCGCCCGACACACACACACACACACACACGGCACAGCCCAAGAGACACACACACACACACGGCTCAGCCTGACACACACACACGTACCCCCCCCACACACACACACGGCACAACCCGAGAGACACACACACACACAGCTCAGCCCAACACACATGGCTCAGCCTGACACACACACACACACACACACATGCACGCCCATGCACACACATACACACGACTCAGCCCGATACATACACACATACATACATCAGCCCGAGACGCGCACACACACGCACATACACACATGGCTGAAACTGAAACTGGTGTTGAAGCTTAAGAGCATTTTCCCCGTGTTTTACTTTTTGAAGTCTTACCCTGCAGATTTGAGAATAACAGTTACTCCTGAGAATAGCTTCCCTACTGCATCCTGAAAAGCCCAGGTCACACCCTTCACCCGTATTAATTTATTTAATCCTCCTGACAGTCCTTTGAAGGTGAGATGGTTACTCTCACGTGGAAACTGAGGCACAGCAAGGTGAAGTAACTTGAGGATTCCTGCAGACAAGTGTAAAATATGCTCATTTCATCTAGCAATTATAAAGTAACACTCTCACACGCAGTTACTCCTTTTTTTTAAACAGCTTTATTGAGACATAATTCACATACCATGCAATTCACCCATGTAAATTGTTCACCACAGTTTATAGTATGTTTGCAGCGTTAAAATCATCACTATAATCTATTATAGAACATTTTTATCACCTCAAAAAGAAACTCTGCATCCCTTAGCTGTCATCCCCACTCCTCTCCCTCCCAGCTTCCAGCAACCACAAATCTACTTTCTGCCTCTGTGAATTTGCCTATTTTGGATATTTCATGGAAACAGACTCTTATATGACGTGGCCTTTTGTGTCTGGCTTCTTTCACTCAGCATGATGTTGTCAAGGTCCATTTATGCACATATCAGCATCTCATCCCTTTTTAGGGCTCAGTAATACTCCATTGTATGGATAGACAACATTTTGTTTATCTATTCAGTTGGTGGATATTGGAGGTTTTTTTCAGTTAGCGCTGTGCTGAATGATACCGTGTGCAGGTTTGGTTTTGTTTTGAGACTGAGTCTCACCCTGGAGTGCAGTGGCATGATCTCAGCTCACTGCCACCTCCGCCTTCTGGGTTCAAATGATTCTCCGGCCTCAGCTCCTCCTGAGTAGCTGGGATTACAGGTCCCCACCATCACACCCAGCTAATTTTTGTATTTTTAGTAGAGACGGGGTTTCACCATGTTGACCAGGCTGGTCTCAAACTCCTGACCTCGTAATCCGTCTGCCTCGGCCTCCCAAAGTGCTGGGATTCCAGGCGTGAGCCACTGCGCCTGGCCGTGTGCAGGTTTTTGTGTGGACATGTTGCCATTTTTCCTGGTGTCTGCGTGGGAGTGGAATTGCTGGGTTGCAAGGTAGCTGCATGTTAACCTTCTGAGACTGGCCAGCCTCTTCCACAGCAGCGGCACCCTTGTATGTAACCCAGCAATGCAGGAAGGCTCTGATTTCTCTATCATCTTGATGATTCATCCATTCTTCTGCTGATAGGATCTGGGTTGTTTCAGTTTAGGGGTGCTGTGAACATTCTAGAATGTGTTTTGTGGTCTGCGTCTGCCCCGTTATTCATAAAGTTGGGATTCCATAGAGAGTAGCACCTGCTAGGTGACAGGTGAGAATGATCTGTGGGTTCCCCTCCTCTTGGCATGTGTGTGGGGCCCATGCTGCATGTTCTTCTAGAATCCTTCTTCCCAGATGAGGATTGGCAGCCATGATCGCCAGTCCCTGTTGCTGGTGTTGGTCTATAACCCTTGCCCTGTGGACCTGAGAAACTCACTTTTCCATGGTGCCTGTGACCCAGATGTCCGCATTGTTAGTGAAGACCTTAACACATCCTCGTCCACACTGCATGGGGATCGTGTCCACCTTGGACGGGGGGCATCCTGCTGGGCTTGAGTGTCTAGATATGGAGACCATAGTTCACAGGGGACAGTGTCACCCCTGGGGGGCATTTGGGGTTGTTTTCCTTATTGGGGATGCGGGGTGCTCCTGGCTTTTCCTGGGCAGGAACCACTGGTGTAGACCGACTGGATTAACTTGCTCCTGGATTGGTGTGCCGGATGAGGCGGGGGTGGGACGTGCATCAGTCCTTGTGGAGCTGTTTTCTCTCCGTCTTCCTGTTTTCTTGTTCCCGTCTCCCTGTCCTCTCTCTGTCTCTCTGACCTGCTCGTTCCCTCCCTGCCTTCTGTGCCAATGCCCAATTTAACTGACCGCCCCCATAGATTGGGCGTCTCTGAGCCTGAAGTGGCTGCCTGGGCTGCAATCCACCCCTATGCCCTTTCACCTCCTCTCCCGCCTCCTGCTGACCAGTCTCCTATACTGACAGCATCACCTGTGGCCACTGAGAATCATCCTCCTCCGGGAGTCCCAGTCAGTCATTATTTACACAAAGCGAACATAAAGAAACCTGGAGCTCACTGCTCTTGGGTGAGCCAGGTGAGAGCCAAGATAAGTCCCATTTATGGCCTGTTGTCAGACAGCGATCAGCGCCTGCAGGAGCAAAGCAGGACAGGGGCTGGGCAAGGACTTGTGACTACAGATGGCCCTGCTGAAAAGGAAGGGCATAGGGCATGGCTCACGCCTGTAATCTCAGGCGTGGGATTGTAGGATGCTGAGACAGGCGGATCACTTGAGATCAGGAGTTCTTTTTTCTCTGAGACAGTCTTGCTGTGCCTCCCAGGCTGGAGTGCAGTGGCCTGGTCTTGGCTCACTGCAGCCTCTGCCTCCTGGACTCAAATGATTCTCTTGCCTCAGCCTCCCAAGTAGCTGGGACTACAGGTGTGCACCACCATGCCTGGCTAATTTTTGTTTTGTTTTGTTTTGAAACTGAGTTTCGCTCTTGTTGCCCAGGCTGGAGTGCAATGGTGCAATCTCGCCTCAACACAACCTTCGCCTCCCAGGTTCAAGCAGTTATTCTTCCTCAGCCTCCCAAAGTGCTGGGATTACAGGCATGGGCCACTGTGCCCGACAATTTTTGTATTTTTAGTAAAGAGGGGGTTTCTATATGTTGACCAGGCTAGTCTTGAACTCCTTACATCAGGTGATCCATCTGCCTCAGCCTCCCAAAGTGCTTTGATTGCAGATGTGAGCCACTGTGCCTGACCTGTACATTATTATTATCATTAATCTTTTCATTTATTTGTGAGCACTGTTATATGCCCTCTGTATATTTTGTGAGAATTTAGTTAAAAGTTGATGTCCTAACATGTAAGTCAACATAATCAAACATTCAAATGGGAACATTTTGATAAGCAAAGGAATGTTAGTGTCTCTGCCTTGAAGATCTTGTGTCCTTTCCGGAGACATATCACTTCCCCATTCACCTGTCACTTTCTGCCCAGTGTCAGTGTATTGATTACCTGTCCAGCAGAATCTATTTTATCTCTGAGGTTAGGGAATTAGTAGAAATTGATCTCCTATTAATGGAATAGAACAGAGAGTCCAGGAGGAGAATCAGGCACATTAAGACATGGTATGAGGTCGATATGGCCAGTGGTCAGATTTATGAGGAATCAAGGGACTCATAATAAATGGAGATAGGGGTCAAAAGTAAAAAGGTCATCCACAGGTAGAAGATAAAATCAGATCCCTATCTCACACCGTACAGCAAAGCCAATCCCAAGACTGTTGCGTACTCAAAGTCAAATGTAAACTTGGAAGATGCTTAAACTTTAGGGTAGGGACAGATTCTGAAATGAGATTTAGGTTGGTGCAAAAGTAATTACACTTTTTTTTGTGTGTGTGAGATGGAATCTTGCTCTGTTGCCCAGTCTGGAGTACACTGGCACAATCTCAGCTCACTGCAGCCTCCACCTCCAGGATTCAAATGATTATCCTGCCTCAGCCTCCTTAGTAGCTGGGATTACAGGTGCACGCCACCATGACTGGCTAATTTTTATATTCTTAGTGAGATGGGATTTCACCATGTTGGCCAGGCTGGTCTCGAGCTCCTGACCTCAAGTGATCCACCCACCTTGGCCTCCCAAAGTGCTGGGATTACAGGCATGAGCCACCATGCCCTGCCAGTTTTTGCCATTACTTTTAATGGCAAAAGGCACAATTATTTTCCACCAACATAAAATAAAAGGTGTTGCTCTGAGAGGGAGGCGTGGTGGTCTTGCCCATGGCTGCCACTTCAGTATTTCTCTCCTTCTCTGAGGCTCTGGGCAGCCCTCTCTTAATAAGGCGATCAGTAGCTTTGGGACCAGTAGAATGCATTAGAGGGGAATGGGCTTCACTGAAGAGGGCAGTGGATGAGAGGAAGGAGCACGTATGAGGGCATGTGTGCACGTACATCCTGACGCCATCCACCTGACCCGCTCAGCCCTCTCAAATGCTGGAGGGCTCCAGCTCTGCTGTCCCCTTACAACCCTTGGCCAATCCATCTGCAGACCCTCTTGCTCTGCTGTTATGTCCAGAATCTGACTGCGCCTTGTCCCCTCCCCTACCACTGTGTCTCCTGCCTGGATCATCACTGTCGCCCCCTGTCTGTGCCTCCATTCTCACCTCCTGCAGTCCGTTCTCCACTCCGCAGCCAGAAGGAACCTGTGAACACCCAAGTCAGGTCATGTCCCTGCTCTGTCTGGAGCCCTCCCTTGGCTCTGGGCTCACCCGGAATGAAAGCTAAAGTCCTCACCCTCATCTGTCTGACCTCACCCGCCCCGCGTGCCTGGTCATGCTCATGCCGTCGTTACCGCCTGCTGTCCCTGAAGCGCCCACGTGATTCTGCCTCAGGACCATTAAATGTCCTCCTCCTTCTGCCTGGAGCCCCCTTTCCTGGGGTGGCCATATGGCTGCTCCCCTTACCTCCTGCACGTCTCTGCCCTCCCCAGGGCGTTCTCGGCATCCTTGCCCTCATCTGCTCTTCGGGACGCTGTCTCTTGGTTCAGGATCTGACTCTTGCTGGTAGAACATGAGCTCCGGGAGGTCAGGTGTGACTTCCTCACTCCCAGCACCACTGGGAAAGCATTTGGCTTTCCTTTGTGGGGCAGTAGGTATCGGGAAAAGACCCAAGAAGGGGAACAGCATGAACTTGAATAAAGTAGGTGGCTCTGGCCGCCAAGTGGGGAACTGAGTTTAGAAGCGGAGTCCAGTTAGGAGTCCCTGCAGCCGTCCAGGCAGTGAGCGCAAGAGAGTTGGGCAAACGATGCTGGTTCCAAGACCTAGAGAAGAGTGGGCTGGAGTTATTTAAGAGACAGGAGGAATGGTGGAGCCACCCAGCATTGGCTGATTCCCACAGGCGGCCCCACTCCTGGCCCTGATGCAGCTGCAAACCCACGGCTTGCCCGGGACCAGCTCTTGGACAGGAACGTTTGAACCGTGCCAGGTCAGCCTCTGAAGGTGTTTGCTCTAAGACCCAGGCCTGCGACTCTGCCAGCCCAAACCCCTGCCAGGTCCTGAGCAGATGTCGGCCTGCTGTCGCTTCTCTGGACTCTAAGGTTTTTCTGCCTGTGTGGCGTGTGAGAGAAACGGGGCAGTGATAAGAAAGGCTCATGCAGAATCCAGCTAAAAAATTGTTTCTGGTATGGAAGTGTTCTGGGGGAGGAAGGTCATCTGGAGTATTTTTTTTTTTTGAGTCAAGGTCACCCAGGCTGGAGTGCAATGGTGTGACCATGGCTTACTGCAGCCTCGACCTCCCAGGCTCAAGCAATCCTCCTTCCTCAGCCTCCTGAGTAATTGGGATCAGAGGCATGTGCCACCATAACCGGCTATTTTAAAAAAATTTTGGGGGCCAGGCATAGTGGCTCACGCCTGTAATCCCAGCACTTTGGGAGGCCGAGGAGGGCTGATCATGAGGTCAGGAGTTTAAGACCAGCCTGACCAATATGGTGAAACCCCATCTGTACTAAAAATACAAAAATTAGCTGGGCATGGTGGCTCGTGTCTGTAGTCCCAGCCATTTGGAAGGCTGAGGCAGGAGAATCACTTGAACTTGGGAGACAGAGAGGTTGCATTCAGCCAAGATCTTAACACTGCACTGCAGCCTGGGCGACAGAGCAAGACTCCGTCTCAAAAAAAAAAAAAACAACTTTTTGTAGAGACAGAGTCTCACTATGCTGCCCAGGCTGGTCTCAAACTCCTGGGCCCAAGCGATCCTGCTGCCTTGGCTCCCAAAGTGCTGGGATTACAGGCGTGAGCCACTGTGCCCGGCCTGTCCAGAGTTTGTATAGACATTAGCAATGAGGCAGCAGGGTGTCCTGGAAAGCGGCCAAGGCTTTGGTGTCCATGAAACCCGGGTTCTGATCTCAGCGCTTCCTCTGCCTACTGAGTGGCTTTTTAGTTTGTGTGCATTCGGCTGCAAGTAACAGTTGACCACTGGTGGCTTAAATACTCTCCGGTTTTTTTTTTTTCAACAAATATTTCTAAATTTAGTTTTTGGGATGGCTACTTCGCAAAGCTGAAAAAGCAAAAATTATTTTGAAAACTACACAGTGGAATGTCTCCCTCCTGTCCCTGTTCCCCTCTGCCAGGTCCCTTCATAGTGTGTTTAGTGTCGTACGGACCCTTCCTGAAGTTCTTCAGGCATTGAAAAACATTCAGAATATGTATCATTTCTCCTTCACCGTCTATTTCAGCAGATGGTAACGTTTTACACACGCTGTTCTGCATTTTACTTTTCTGTGTGGCAATAGTCTGGGAGATCTTTCCCTGTCAGTACACAGAGAACATCCTTGTTCTTGTTCTTTTTTTTTGATTGAGACAGGGTTCCTCCCTATCACCCAGGCTAGAGTGCAGTGGCATGATCTTGGCTCACTGCAACCTCCACCCTCACTGGCTCAAGCGATCCTCCCCCCTCAACCTCTGGAGTAGCTGGGATTACAGGCACCCACCACCACCCCTGGCTAATTTTTGTATTTTAGTTGAGACAGGGTTTCATCATAGTGGCCAGGCTGGTCTGGAACTCCTGACCTCAAGTGATCCGCCCACCTCAGCCTCCCAAGTGCTGGGATTACAGGCATGAGCCACCACGCCCGGCCTCATTCTTTTTTTTTTTCAACAACATCTTTATTGACATGTAATTCACATACCATAAAATCCACCCATCTGAAGTGTACCAATTCAATGGTTTTCAGTATATTCACAGAATTGTGCGGCCATCACCACGGTCCATTTTACAACATTTTCATCATCCCAGAAAGAAACTGTAGCCGTGAGCAGCCGCTCTGAATTGCTCCCTCCCCGCAGTCCTTAGCAACCACGCGTCTACTTTCGGTCTCTGTGGGTTTGCCTATTCTGGACATTTTGCCTCAATGGAATCATGCAGTATGTGGCCTTTGTGCCTGGCTCCCTTCACTCGGGGTCATGTGTTCAGTGTTACACATGTTGTAGCATGTGCCAGTGCTTCCTTCCTTCTTATGGCCGAGTGATATTCTGCGATATGGGCCGGGCATGGTGGCTCACGTCTGTAATCCCAACACTTTGGGAGGCTGAGGTGGGCGGATCAGTTGAGGTCAGGAGTTCAAGACCAGCCTGGCCAACATGCTGAAACCCCGTCTCTACTAAAAATAAAAGATTAGCCGGGCATGGTGGCACATGCCTGTTATCCCAGCTACTCGGTAGGCTGAGGCGGGAGAATCGTTTGAACCCAGGAGGCAGAGGTTGCAGTGAGCCGAGATGGTGCCACTGCACTCCAGCCTGGGCGACAGAGCAAGACTCTGTCTCAAAAAAAAAAAAAAAAAAAAATTCTGTGATGTGGATACACTACATCTGTTTATCCATTCATCCACGGACAGGCATTTGGGTCATTTCCACCTTTTGCCTCTTGCAAGTATTGGTGCTGTGGACGTTCACAGGCCAGTTTTTATTTTGTTTTTTTGAGATGGAGTTTTACTGTTGTTGACCAGGCTGGAGTGCAGTGGCGCGATCTCAGCTCACTGCAACCTGCGCCTCCTGGGTCCAAGCGATTCTCCTGCCTCAACCTCCTCCTGAGTAGCCGGGATTACAGGCATGAGCCACCGTGCCCGGCCCCCAGCCAGTTTTTGTGTGGACATATGTTTTCATCTCTCTTGGGTGTATAAGTAGGAGTGGAATTGCTGGGTCATGTGATAACTCTATGTTTAACTTCTTGAGGGACTGCCAGGCGGGTTTCCACAGCAGCTGCACCATTTTACGTTCCCTCTAACAGGGTGTGAGCGTTTGTGTGTCGCCATACCCTCACAACACTTGCTCTCGTGTGTTGCTTCGATTCAAGCTCTCCTCATGGGTGCGAAATGGTATCCTGTGATTCTGACGTGCGCTTCCCTGGTGGCTAGTGATGTTGAGTATCATGTCATGGTCATTTGTATACCTCTTTCTTTTTTGTACAGCTGCATAGTATTCCGCTGTTTAGAGGAACTGTAGTTTATTATTATTATTATTATTATTATTTGAGACGGACTCTTGTTCTGTCACCAGGCGAGACTGCAGTGGTGTGATCTCGGCTCACTGCAACCTCTGACTCCCTGGTTCAAGTGATTATCCTGCATCAGCCTCCCAAGTAGCTGTGATTACAGACACCTGCCACCATGCCTGGCTAATTTTTGTATTTTTAGTAGAGACGGGGTTTCACCATGTTGGCCAGGATAGTCTCAATCTCCTGACCTCGTGATGCATCCATCTCAGCCTCCCAAAGTGCTGGGATTACAGGAGTGAGCCACTGCCCAGCCTGGAACTGTAGTTTATTTAACCTGTTTACTACTGCAATAGTCCTGGCCCAGTAATTAAAAAAAAAATTAACCTGTTTACTTCTGATGGCCAGTGGATTGTTTCCAGTGTCTTGCTGTTATTAATAGAAATATAACTGTAAGGCCAGGGCATGGTGGCTTATGCCTGTAATCCCAGCACTTTGGGAGGCTGAGGTGGGAAGATTTCTTGAGCCCAGAGAGTTCAAGACCGCCCTGGACAGCATAGCAAGAATCCATCTCTATGAAAAAAAAAAAATCACAAAAAAACACACCTGTAAAAGCTCCTAACTCTATGATTTTGGTCGTGTCAGTGGTACCCGCAGGACACCTTCCCATAAGTGAAGTAGCCGGGCAAAGGATGACTGCGTCTCAATCTTGCTGTAGGTATCATCATGTGCAGTGGGTCCTCATTACTCCAGGATACCATATTTGCAGATTCATCTAATGGCGAACACTTATTCATAACCCGAAAATCAATAATGCATGATGCTTTTCCCATTATTTACGGACACTCACAGAATAGCAAAAAATTTGAGTCGCCTGGTGCACGCATCCCCAGGCCTGCTTTCTTATCTCTCGTGCTATAAACAAGTGTTCTTTTTGTGGTCTAGTTAGTGCCATGTTTTCTATGTTTTTGTGCTTTGTGATTTGGCTGTTTAAAATGTCCCCAGTTTGGACGGACACAGTGGCTCACGCCTGTAATCCCAGCATTTTGGGAGGTCGAGGCGGGTGGATCACCTGAGGTCAGGGGTTCGAGACCAGCCTTGCCAACATGGCGAAAACTTGTCTCTACTAAATATACAAAATTAGCCGGGTGTGGTGGCGCGTGCCTGTAATCCCAGCAACTCTGGAGGCTGAAGCAGGAGAATTCCTTGAACCCGGGAGGCAAAGGTTACAGTGAGCCAAGATTGCAGAGCCCAGATCGCATCACTGCACTCCAGCCTGGGCAACAAGAGTGAAACTCCATCTCAAAAACAAACAAAATTAGTAAAATGTTCCCAGTTTAGGCCAGGCATGGTGGGTCATGCCTGTAATCCCAGCACTTTGGGAGGCTAAGGCGGGTGGATCTGCCAAGGTCAGGAGTTCAAGACCAGCCTGGCCAACATGGTGAAACCCCATCTCTACTAAAAGTACAAAAGAAGTTAGCTTGGCATGGTGGTGTGTGCCTATAATCCCAGCTACTCCAGAGGCTGACGCAGGAGAATTGCTTGAATCCGGGAGGCAGAAATTTCAGTGAGCCGAGATTGTGCCACTGCACTCCAGCCTGGGCAACATAGTGAGATCCTGTCTCGACAAAAAAAAAATTAAAACTTAGCCAATCGTACTGGCACACACCTAGGAGGATCACATGAGCCTGGGTGGTCAAGGCTGCAGTGAGTTCTGGTCCCACCACTGCACTCCAGCCTGGGCAACAGTGAGACCCTGTCTCAAAAAAACCAAAAACAAGAAGGCTGTGATGTGCCTTTCAGAGAAGAGACATTTATTAGAGAAACTTCATTCAGGCACAAATTAGGGTGCTGTTGATGTCAGGCTCAATGTTAGCGAATCAAAAATATGTATTAAGTAAGGTGTCTTCAAACAGAAACACACATAAGCCAAGGTTATATATTGGTTGTTGAAAGCATCGTGGCCAGAGGCTCTCGGGAACCTCTTTGTATTTCCCCCAGGAGACATGGCTCGGTATTTGCTAATCCAGTGTTCACAGCGACTTTATAGATTCTATAATATAGAACACAGCCACTTGGAGTAACCATCGACTCCACAGGGATTTTTTTCTACATGCTAATGGTGCGTTACTGGGATTGAATTTATGTGCAGTAAAATGCACAAATCTTAAGTGCACAGCGTGATGAGTTTTGACAAATACTACCTGTATAAGCATCACTCAGATCTAGCTACAGAACATGTCCATCATCAGAGAAGGCTCCCTCACAGCCTTTCCCAGTCCTTCCTCCATCCCTCCCTTGAAGCTGCCATACCTGATTTCCACACCCCCCCTCCCACCGACCCCCACCACTATAAATCAGTTCTGGATCCTCACACAGACTCACACAGTGTGTAGGCTTTGATGCCAGGCTTCCTTTGCTCAGCATGATCCATTTTAAGACTCATTTGCATTGTTGCATGTAGAAGTCCTTCATTCCCTTTTTTTGTTTATTTGGTTTTGTTTTTGTTTTTTGAGACAGTATCTTGCTCCGTCGCCCATGCTGGAGTGCAATGGCATGATCTTGCCTCACTGCAATCTCCGTCTTCCGGGTTCAAGCAAGTCGTCTGTCTCAGTCTCCCAAGTAGCTGGGACTACAGGCACCTGCCACCACACGTAGCTAATTTTTGTATTTTTAGTAGAAACAGGGTTTCACCTTGTTGATCAGGCTGGTCTCGAACTCCTGACCTCAGGTGATCCACCTGCCTCAGCCTCCCAAAGTGCTGAGATTACAGGCGTCAGCCACTGTGCCCGGCCCTTTGTTCCCTTTTACACCCAAGTTGTGTTCTTTCATATGGATGTAACAGCGTATCCATTTACCTGTTTGCTGTTTGGGTCATTTATAGTTAGGGGCTTTTATGAATAAGGCTGCTGTGAAAATTTTTATACAGGTGCTTTTGTGGATGTACTTTTCACCTCCCATGACTAAATGCGTTGCCGTAACATTGTTGAATCATAGAGTTGGTATATGTTTAACTTTACTTAATACAGGCTTTTAATTCTCTTCTGGGACAAGATGTCTCAGAGAAGGCCATTCCAGGGATGTTTGGCAGCTGAAGATTGTCAGGCTAGTAGGCCAGCATCCCTCTGATACTGTCTCTCTCTCTCTCTTTTTTACCTAAGTGTGTTTGCTAGGGAATCCCTGATTCTCTTGACCTTCCCCTCAGGAATGCATAATGGCTGCTGTGGCACCGGTCATTGTCATTGTATTCACAGCAGTCTTTCAAGCAAAAAGAAGGAGCAGGAGCCAACAGTCTTCCCAAGACAAGATTCTGCCTTTCTAGCCAAATGTGAAACTTTCCCATATCCACAGTGAGCTGCAAGGGTGTCCAAGGAAGAAAGTTTCTGGCAAAGGAGCAGGGGTCTACACTCACTGTGGTCCATCCTCTGTTGACCAGGATGTTGGAGCTGGAAGTGATTATCAGACCCTGGGCAGCTTCTTCAGCCCTCCTGAGCCTTGGAGAAAACTTGATGGGGCCACTTGGTCAGGGGCCTGGACCTTGACCAGGAACTGGTGGCTTATGTTTGATACAAGAACAAGAACCCCAGAAGGAAAAATAAAGAGGCGGAAGCTTCTAGGCTGGGCGCGGTGGCTGATGCCTGTAATCTCAACACTTTGGGAGGCCAGGGCGGGCAGATCACTTGAGGTCAGGAGTTTGCCAGGCGGGGTGGCGGGTGCCTGTAATCCCAGTTACTCGGGAGGCTGAGGTAGGAGGATGGCTTGAACCTGGGAGGCAGAGGTTGCAGTGAGCTGAGGTAGCGCCACTACACTACAGCCTGGGTGACAGAGTGAGACTTTATCTCAAAAAAAAAAAAAAAAAAAAAAGAAGAAGCTTCTAGAACGGTGGTTCCCAGAGTGTGGTCTGTGCATCACCCAGGAACTGGTTAGAAATGCAGAGTCTCAGGCTACGCCGGGACCTGCTGATTCCCAAATCTCTATAAGAACCAGTGGTCCGCAAAGGGTGTGCAGATCTCGGGGATGTTTGTTTCCCCTTTGCTTCTCTTAGCTGCCTTTTTTTTTTTTTTTTCCTGAATTCAAAGCCTGCTTCGTTGCCTGATGACGTGTGAGGCCCTGTGTCCGGTGATCACAATAATTTCTTTTGTCTTCCCTTCACCCACCCCGAGGGCCTGTGCTTCACCCTCTCCCAGGGTTTTTCCTGTTTCTCATAAGCCAGCATTGAGAAAAATCCAAACCCTTTTGAGATACCTGGTTTTCTTGGCAAGCCTGCAGCTTTATAGCTGTATTTAGAACAGCATCAAATGGTGAAAAGGGAAAAGAGAAGAGCACAAAACATTTCTAGTTTGTAACTACCTGTATCAAATAGGCTTTTAGGAGTTAGACACCAGTCGTTTTATGAGCAATCTAAGCTTTATAGGGCCCACTTTACTTGGTTAAACTAATTCAGTGGTTTTAGAACTCTAAAGGTCACTAAAAATAAAGACGGTGTAGATTTTAATTGCTCTTCAAATTGCTCTTTCTCTGTCTTCCCCAACAAGGGTGGAGGTGGGTAAAGAACCAACATTTTTTTCCCCTGTTTTCCTTCTCTAGCTTTGAAATAGACGCATCATGCAAGTGGCTACATAAGCCAGCTCTTAGGGGGCTTTTGCACGCAATTGAAAATGGTGCTTTGTTCAAGAAGGCATGACTCTGTGGTATGTCCTTTGTATGAAGTGGGAAAGGGGACTGCTTTCTCCATGTGGATGCCACCCTTCTCTGGGGCTCACAGGTATGAGCAGAACCTGGACTGGATTTAATGCCCCACTTGCCCCTTTGTCTGGGTTTCTTTGTGCAGTGAACAACCTGTGCAGCTGTACATGGTGGTGCATACACACACACACACACACTCACTCACTATTTTTTTTCTTTTTTGAGACAGGGTCTCCCTCTGTCACCCACACTGTAGTGCAGTGGCATGATCCTGGCTCACTGCAGCCTCAACCTCCCAGGCTCAAGCAGTTCTCACACTTCAGCTACCCAAGTAGCTGGGACTACAGGTTCACACTAGCACCAATTTTTAAAAATTTTTTGTAGAGTTGGGGTGTCACTGTGTTCCCCAGGCTAGATATATATGTTCTGTAGTCGGTACATATTATACGCTGCTTCTCTGTCTGAGAAACTTACATGTACGTTAGTTTCCCATTGTTGTAACAAATACCACAAATGCGGGATCTTAAAGCAGAAAGCTAGTCTCGTATAGTTCCAGAGGCCCTAAGTTCAAAATCAAGGTGGTAGCACGGCCATTGGGGTGGTCAGAGCTGTGCTCCCTCTGGAGGCTTTAAGAAAGAACCTTCTTCACCTGGTCCAGCTCCTGGAGCTCTAGGTGGTCCTTGGCTCGTAACCACATGACACTAAGCTCTGCCCCCTTCCTCATGTGGCCTTCTGCTCTTCTGTGACATCTCCTTTGCTGTTAAGATGACACTTATCATGGGATTTTGAGTCCACCCTGATAATCCAGGACAGTCTCGTCTCAAGATCATTCATCTAATTATATCTGCAAAGACCCTATTTTCCAAATAAGGATGGCCACGTCCACAGGTTCTGGGATGTTTACATATGTTTTTTGTGTGTGGTGGGGGCCACCATTCAACTCACTACAGACACCTTGGAAATACATCCTGAGAGCTTCACTTCTAGGCATCACAGCATGCGAAGCCATATCCCAGGGGAATGCATCACCTGATTTGTCTGTCTGACCAAGGTGCACGGGAATGACTCATTCTAGGCATTTTTTAAAAAATTTCTTTTCTTCTTTTTTCCTTTTTCTTTTCTTTTCACTGTATAGAAAAGTCTTCTGCCAGATTGAGGCATTTCAGGACAACGCAGGGGATAGAGGACCTGGCCACTGGTGGAGGTGGGGAGCCTGTCACGGTACTCCCTGCTGCGGAGGGTGGAGGGGGAGATGGCCAGGCTGGCACCATCATGTAGTTCCCATGGGCTTAGGAGTCTCAGCTGGGTTCAAATCCTGGCTCTTGGGTGACCTTGGGCAAGTACCCACCCCTCTTAGGCCTCAGTCTCCTCATCTGGGCAATGGGCATGAGGATCATGGCATCTGCCTAAAAGGGTTGCTGTGAGAATGAAATGAAGTAAGATGAAGCACTGAGTAAGCACGCCTTTGCCAGGGCGACGAAGATGATGAAGTCAGAGGTGACTGTAGCCAAGGGCTCATGGGACAGAACCTGACCCAGTCAAACGCCCAGACTCCCAAACACTAGGGAGGCTCCCAGGCAGAGATCAGACTTGTAGTTTGAGCAGGTCCAGCTGGTGGCCGGTGAGGAAGGGGGTTGTTAGGGAGGAGCAGGGGCCAGAGGGAGCCAGGCCGGGGAGGTGGGCTTCCTATGATCATTTGCACGTGGCATCTCGGTGTCCAGCTTGGGGCAGGAATATAGGAGGAGCCGAGGCTGCTTGGGCAGCATTTATTACTAATTGGTAGGGAAGCTTTTGAGTATTTTAATGACAGGAGCAGCCAGATGTGAAGAAGCCAAATATGAACCCAGGCTGGGTGATGGGAGAAACAGTAGGGCCTAGATTTGGGCCAGAATAGTGGTCATGAGAGGAGGGCACAGACTGGAGAGATTTGGGAGGTGGCATAGATAAAACTTGGATGAGTCAGGTGTGGGGTCAAAGTTGGCTCCTAGTCCCCAAAGAGAGCTGTATCAGTGAGCTGTTGCTACTCAACAAACAGCCCTAGCTGGCCACAGTGGCTCATGTCTGTAATCCCAGCACTTTGGGAGGTCGAGATGGGAGGATCGCTTGAGCCCAGGAATTTGAGACCTGCCTGGGCAACATAGTGGGACCCTGTCTCTACAAAAAATTAGCCAGGTGTGATGGCATGGGCCTGTAGTCCCAGCTATTCAGGAAGCTAAGGTGGGAGGATCCCTGGAGCCCGGGAGGTCAAGGCTGCAGTGAGCCTTGATTGCACCACTGCAGTCCATCCTGGGCAACAGAGCGAGACCCTGTCTCAGAAAATCAAAACAATAATAAACAGAAAAAGGAAAACCATGATCCCAATGATTAGAATTTGGACTGGGCTTAGCTAAGTGCTTCTGGTCTGGGCTGGGTATCTGTAGTCAGCTGTTGGGCAGCTGGGGCTCTGCGTCTAGGGCTTGGCTGACTGTTAATTGGGGTGATGGGGTGATGAGCATGTGGCTCTCATCCCCTTGCCGGCCAGCCTGAGCTTCTTCACCTGGCAGCTGGGCAGAGTGGAAGCGTGCCAGGCTCAGAATCACACATATCACTTTCACCGCATTCTGCTGGCCAAAGCAAGTGAAGAAGCCAGCCCAGGGTCAAGGGCTGAAGTAATAGACCCCACTTTTTTTTTTCTTTTTTCTGAGAGTTTTGCTCTTGATGCCCAGGCTGGAATGCAATGGCATGATCTCGGCTCACTGCAGCCTCCGCCTCCTGGGTTCAAGTGATTCTCTTGCCTCAGCCCCTGAGTAGCTGGGATTATAGGCACGTGCCACCATGCCCAGCTTAATTTTGTAATTTTAGTAGAGACGGGGTTTCACCATGTTGGTCAGGCTCGTCTCGAACTCCTGAAACTCCTGACCTCACAATTCGCCCTCCTCAGCCTCCCAAAGTGCTGGGATTACAGGCATCAGCCACTGTACCCGGCCCCTACTTCTTAACAGGAGGAGCCGCGAAGAGTGTGGGTTGAGGGAGGAGAATTTTTGGCTACTTTGCAATCAACCACAGTGGGCTTTGCTTCAAATCCCTTTCCACCACCCCTCTGCCATTTTCTTTGGCCTCTCTTCTTAATCAGTGACCCACGAAAAACAGCCCTTGACCCACGTGCAAGGCCTTGCCATGGGTTGCAAAGATACCCAGAAATGGAAGGTCTTTTGCCTCAAGTTGTATTTGGTTGCAAATAATGGGAAACCAAATAGTGGCTTAAACCATAAGGGTTAACAAGTCTGGAGGGGGGCAGCCCATGAAGAGTTACTAACAACACAGTCTGGGCTGGCTGGCTGTGCGGGGGCTCATGCCTGAAATCCCAGTACTTTGGGCCTCCCAGATTAGCTGGGCGTGGTGGCAAGTGCCTGTTATCCCAGCTACTCAGGAGGCTGAGGCAGGAGAGTCGCTTGAACCTGGGAGGCAGAGGTTGCAGTAAGCCGCAATCATGCCACTGCACTCCAGCCTGGGCAACAGAGCGAGACTCTGTCTCACAAAAAAGAACATGGTCTTTTTGTCAACTCCCAGCAACCGCCCTCTGTGGATGGACTTTTCAGCATCAGGTTTGTTGTCTCGTGGTTGCAAAACGGCTGCCACAGCTCTAGTCATCGCAACTGTATTCAAAGCTGGAAGTAGCAGCAAGAGACTGTCTAGAGAAGCTCTGTCTTTGTATTCTGGAAGAAAAACTTTCCCTGAGCCTTTCCTGAAAGTCTCACTGAGCAGAACCTGTCTGTACACTTTAGTTTTTACTATTTGCAGAACTGTGCTTACTTACTCTTACCGCAAGAAGGGCTGGCAAAGTGAGTGTCTGATAAAGGCGATAGGAGTGCCTCTGGCTTAGTTCACTTATTTTAAGGCTATTTTGACCACAACTCACAGTCCAAAATATGTTTCTGTGTGATGCAGTACACACATGCATGCACACACACACACACACACATAATTGAAACCGATCTCTCAAATACTCTTACCATGTGTGATATACGTTAATGTTTTCTATTCTATTCCATTCTATTCTACTCCATGCTCTTTAATTATTTAAAGCAGTTCCTGGTCACAACTGCTAATTTGATTTCACAACCTTCCATGGCGTGACCCATAGTTAGAGAAAGACTGGCCTAGAACGTCTTTGTTTACGTCTAAGCATTGGCAACTTCTGTAAGCAGAGGAGGAGGAGAGGTGGGGAAATGGTGTTTTGAAAAGCAACAGATAGACTTTGCCACAGCATCTGCACTTCCTATTGGCAAATGATAAAGTTCTGGAGACTTTTTCTTACTGGCAAGTAACCTGAGGGTCACTCCTATTTGTATTGGGAAATCAAACTTCGCCTGTTTGTGGAGCTTAGCGGGCCCTTTTAATTCTGTACCCTGCTGGCAGCCTGGCTTCTGCACAGCTCCTGATGACAGCGCAAAACTCCGACTGCATTACAAGTGGAGGAGGAATTCACACAATTTTCTGGAAGGACACCGTGTCATTGTTGCGTCATGGCTGTTCTCTGGAGCCGTTTGTGGTTTCCAGGCCCGGCCTTTCCTGCTTTTTATAGCATGGTGGTGAAGAGTGAGGTCTTCAGAATCACAGGGTCTGAGTTCAAATTCTGGTCCCATGATGCGATCTGGGGCAAGTGTCCCAGTTGCCTCTGAGTCTCCTTTTCCTGTAAGATGTGCGTCAGCATCGCTTCCAAGGGGATGGGGAGGGATCAGTGTGGAGTGAGCACAGGGGCCGGTACCCAGAAGCACTCAGGCGATGCCGGCTCTTCGTGGTGCGCCAGGAAGCTTCGGCTGCGCGATGCCACCGTGACGAGTGAGCCTGGGTCGCAGTGGCTCACAGTGGCAGAGGCTCGCTTCTCGCGCGTGTGTGTGCCCGTGGTGCGTTGGCTGTAGCTCTGTCTACATGTCTTCCCTGTCGTGGGACTCGGGTGGAACCACGTGATGGCTCTCAAAGCTTCTGCTCTGAACGGATACGGTGTGCCCAGTCCATCTCATGGAAGGAGAATCTTCCCGTAGGAGTGGGCCCACTGAGTAGAGGAAAGTGGACAGATGGTTTAAAAGCCAGCATGCCACACCAGGGCTTGCTGGTGACAATTTTGGGTCTGCAACCCGGCATACTAATTTCTGGCCCACCCCTGCCTGCCCCACAACCTCAGTCACTGTTTCAAAAGTTTTTGAGTATGGGGCGGGGAGTGGTCTCCAGTGCCCTCCCTGGCTGAGAGCCACCGGCCGTGCTCCCCAAGCCAAGGATGGGGTCTGCTTCTGCCCTTTTGGTGTCCTCAGCACCCTCCCACCAGACACACAGTAGGTGTCTACTAAATGCACATTTCGCCAGGTTGCCCCTTGAACAAATGCATGGATTTGTTTACTTCCTCTGCAAATTCGCTCATTCCTCCTACAGATACTTATTGAGCTCCTACTGTATGCCACATACTGTGCCAGCCCCAGGGATCTTGCCAAAGATTGCTGGGGACAAAACAGGCAAAGGTGCCTGTTCTGGGGGACACTTTGGTAGAGGAGACACATGTTAGTAAACAACTAAACCATCAGACAGATGTATGATATTTGAGGTTAAATTTTTTTTTTTTTTTGTGACGGGGTCTCGCTCTGTTGCCCAGGTAACAGATGGTGCAGTGGCACGGTCACAGCTCACTGCAGCCTTGAACTCTTGGGTCCAAGTGATTCTTCTGCCTCAGTCTCCTGGGTAGCTGGGACTACGGGTGTGCAACACCATGTCTGGCTAATTTTGTTTGTTTGTTTTTTTAGTCTTCATGTGTGTCTTTAAAACCTTCCTCTGCCTGCTGGGTTGAGAGCAGCAAGATGCCGAGCTGGCCTGGTGTGGGGGCACACAGTACAGGTGCCGCAGCACCCCCAAAACTGCTCTTTTCCGCTGCGCTGATCTCATCTGGAAAATGGGAGTAAGACCAGGGTGGCGGGAAGGATTCAGGGAGACCTGGTACCTGGCAGTTTGAGTAGGACCATGTTGATAACCCGTGGCAGAAGTAGGGGATCTGCGCACCCTTCCAAATCCACATCCAGGCCTTGTGCAGCAAACAGCGCCGAAGCGCGGCTGGCGCCTTCTGTCCCGCCTCACTGGGCTGTGGCTCGAAAGCTCTGGGAGTCACCCCACTAGATAGCATCAGCAGTGGCAATCAAAATGATCACAGCTAGCACACATACCACCAACAGAGTGCTTCAGGACACGGATTAGAGGTGTTCATATGTAACAGTCCCATGGAGGATATATCCTCCCCATGTTCCATATGGGGAAACTGAGGCACAGAGGGGATAAGTAACTTGTCTTAGGGTACATGGCTGGGAACGGGAAGTGGCAGCCCAGGGAGGGGAGCTGCAGAACCAGTCAAGGTGCACTTGACTCCTGCTTTGAGCATGTGCACGCAGCAACCCCAGCCACCCCCCCCCTTTTTTTTTTTGGACATGGAACCCCACTCTGCTGCTCAGGTTGGAGTGCACTGGCGTGATCGCGGCTCACTCCAACCTCTGCCTCCCAGGTTCAAGCGATTCTCCTGCCTCAGCCTCCCAAGTAGCTGGGATTACAGGCGCCCGCAACCACACCTGGCTAATGTTTGAGTTTTTAGTAGAGACCAGTTTCACCATGTTGACCAGGCTGGTCTTGAACTCCTGGCCTCAAGTGATCCACCTGCCTCGGCCTCCCAAAGTGCTGGGATCATAGGTGTGAGCCACTGCGCCTGGCCGCCTCGCCCAGTTTCTGACCTTCTGGATCCAGAGCGGGTCCTGAGGGTCAGTGTGAGACTGTGGAAACGAGGCTGGGGAGGGGGAAGGGTGGAAGCCAAGGCCCCTGCACCTCTGAGCTTTTCTCATTAGCTGGCTATGTTTAAAAACACTCACAAAATACCGTCAGTACCAATGAGATCAACATCAGCATCCTGAGCCAGGCACTGTGCTGGGGGCCTGGAGTCCCAGCTACTTGGGAGGCTGAGACAGGAGAATCACTTGAGTCCAGGGGTTTGAGACCAGCCTGGGCACCTGGGCAACATAGCAAGACCCTGTCTCTAGAAAATAAGAAAAATCTGACTTAAAAAAATACATTGGCATCAGTTATACTCAAACCACAGACCCGGCCCTGTTCTTTGTGCCTCTGCCCTGCCACGTGAGAGGTGAGGACATGGTTGTGCCCATTTTACGGAGGAAGACATTGAGGCCCAGAGAGACAAAGTCACTTGCCCAAGGTCACCCAGCCAGTTTGTTGGGGAGTGGGGATTTGAGGCCCTGAACTTGTGCCTGGCACTATCACTCCACAGGGCCTCTTGGCATCAGCCTGATGGGAGACATAGATGCCAGCCCAGGCACCTGAAGTTGGGGGCATCTGAGAGGAACCCCAGACCTTCCTGTCATTGACATGTATGTTTCCTTTCTTTTTAGTTTTTGAGACAGAGTCTTGCTTTGGTCGCCCAGGCTGGAGTGCAGTGGCATGATCTTGGGTCACTGCAGCCTCCGCCTCCTGGATTCAAGCGATTCTTGTGCCTCCGCCTCCCAAGTTCCTGGGATTACAGGCATGTGCCACCACGCGCCCGGTTAATTTTGTATTTTTCGTAGAGATGGGGTTTCACCAAGTAGCCAGGCTGGTCTTGAATGCCTTGGCCTCCCAAAGTGCTGGGATGACAGACACGAGCCACTGCGCCCAGTCTTTTTATTGTGGAAAGTTTCCAAAATATGCCGAGTAGATAGAACGGTGTGAGGAAGCCCCAGGGATTGACCCATCGCCTGCTTCAGCAGTTCCCAGCGTTCTGCTGTTCTTTCTTCCACTCACCAGCACTCCAGGATGATGATGGTGATGCTGATGATTGGCATTTTGGTTTTTTAGAGACAGGGTCTCCGTCTGTCACCCAGGCTGGAGTGCAGTGGTGCGATCTTGGCTCATTGCAGCGTCTGCCTCTCTAGCCCAGGCCGTGTTTCCTCTTCCATGCCAGTCACTTTATCGCCTTTTCCAATCTGAAGCATCCCAGGCATTCACAAAATAACAGAGACATACACCGCCGCCACCCAGGCCTGCAATAGCGTCTGAGCATTTCTGAACAAGCCTGCTGAGTAGCTTGGACCACAGGTACCACCACCACGTCTGGCTGATTTGATGAGGTCTTGGTGTGTTGCCCAGGCTGGTTCTCCAACTCCTGAGCTTAAGTCACCCTCCTGCCTCAGCCGGGATTACAGGTGTAAGCTACCCGCGCCTCCCTCCTTTTTAGTTTTTTGAAATAAAATTTCCTGTGTTGAAACACACAAATCCGAGCTGTTAAATTCTGGTGAGTTTTGTTTGTTTATTTCTTTGTTTTGAGACAGAGTCTTGCTCTGACGCCCAGGCTGGAGTGCAGCGGCGTGATCTCAGCTCACTGCAACCTCTGCCTCCTGGGTTCAAGCAATTATCCTGCCTCAGCTTCCCAAGTAGCTGGGATTACGGATGCGTGCCACCACGCCCAGCTAATTTTTGTAGTTTTAGTACGGACAGGTTTTCACCGTGTTGGTCAGGATGGTCTCGATCTCCTGACCTCGTGATCTGCCTGCCTCGGCCTCCCAAAGTGCTGGGATTACAGGCGTGAGCCACTGCGCCCGGCCCAGGTGTCAAACTCTGAACGCTCATATAACCACACCTCAGTCACAACACGGAACGTTTCCCTCTCCCCAGGAGGTTCCTGTTCGTGTCTTTAATGTTGTCATTGGAATGAAAGCACGTGAACACAAAATCCTCACTTAGAGTTCTGCAGCCCCCACTTAGAAATTCACCCCTGGGACTGGTTTGCAGAAGGCCCACCGGAGCTGCACCCCTCCTGTCTCTAATTCTGCTGGTAGGTAGGACATGCACAGAGCTTGGGCCACACCTGCCAGAGCCAAGGAGGAGGCGTGAACAGATGTGAACCCTTCATCTTGGGAGCTCATGCACACCTCCAGGCCAGAAGCAAGGGCACCCGGATTCCAGAGGAAAAGAATCCTGTGTTCCAGGGTCTTGCGACATCTGCTTTCTGGATCTTTCTGGTATCGGGACCTAAGAGGAAGAGGGAAAGCCACTCGCCACTCCTGTTCCTTCCTCCCTCTTCCATGCCAGTCACTTTACCACCTTTTCCAATCTGAAGCATCCCAGGCATCCACAAAATAACAGAGATGCACACCCCCGTCACCTAGCCCCACGATAGTGTCTGAATGTTTCTGCTGTATTTGTTTCAGATCCTATGAGAGAGGTAGCAGGAGAGGGTGGCCTGTGGGGTAGTGGTTAAGCGGGGACCTCTGCAGGTTACTCTGCCTGGGTTCAGATCCCAGCGTGGGCTGAGCACAGTGCCTCACACCTGTCATCCCAGCACTTTGGGAGGCTGGGGCAGGCGGATCACCTGAGGTCAGGAGTTCGAGACCATCCTGGCCAACGTGGTGAAACCCTGTCTCTGCTAAAAATACAAAAATTACCTGGGTGTGGTGGTGCATGCCTGCATGCCTATAATCCCAGCTACTTGGGGGGCTGAGGCAGGAGGATCACTTGAACCTGGGAAGTGGCGGTTGCAGTGAGCCGAGATCGCGCCATGGCACTCCAGCCTGGGCAACAAGAGCAAAAAAATAAAATAAAAATTCGCAGCCTGGCCCCTTACCAGCTACAGGATTGTAGGCAGATGACTAACCTCTCTGAGCCTGTTTCCTCATCTACTGGGGAAGGATCACAGAAGCACCTGCCTCTTGGGACTTAGGGAAGGCGGAAGGAGTTATACATGCTGGGTACCAAAACCAGCACCCAGCACATGGTGGACCCGCAATCGGTATGGGTTGTCATCATCGTTACAGTCGGTCCTCGTTCTTCACAGATCGCATATTTGCGAATTCACCGACTTGCGAACATTTAACCTCAAAGCAGTGCTGGCCATTTGCAGAAGTGGGTAGAGTGGCCAAAAAACTTACGCCGGACATGCAGGTTCCCAGCCGAGGTCGGGCCCAGCAGCACTCTGACTTCTTGTTTCAGCTCAGATTACAAAGCAGTGTCCTTTTTGCGTCTGTTTTGTGCTGCATTTTTCACATCTTTGTGTACTTCTTTTTATTTTTGTTTTTTGAGACGGAGTCTCTCCGTCACCCAGGCTGGAGTACAGTGGCGCGATCTCAGCTCACTGCAACCTCCGCCTCCTGTGTTCAGGCAGTTTTCATGCTTCAGTAGCTGTGGCTACAGGCACCACACCTGGCTTTTTTTCTTGTTTTTAATAGAGGTGGGGTTTTGCTATGTTGGCCAGGCTGGTCTCAAACTCCTGGCCTCAAGTGATCTGCCTGCCTCAGCCTCCCAAAGTGCCAGGATGCCAGGATACAGGCATGAGCCACCACGCCTTGCTGTCTTTGTGCTTCTTATTGGTGAATTCTCTATTTAAAATGGCCCCTAGGCCAGGGGCAGTGGCTCACACCTCTTCCCAACACTTTGGAAGGTCGAGGTGGGTGGATCACTTTGAAGTCAGGAGTTTTAGACCAGCCTGGCCAATATGGTGAAACCTTGTCTCCACTTAGCCAGGTGTGGTGACACACGCCTGTAATCCCAGCTACTTGCGAGGCTGAGGCAAGAGAATTGCTTGAACCCAGGAGGCAGAGGTTGCAGTGAGCCGAGATCACATCACTCTGGGTGACAGAGTGAGACTCTGTCTCACAAAAAATAAAAGCATAGTGCTGGGTGCGGTGACTCATGTCTGTAATCCGAGCACTTTAAGAGGCTGAGATGGGCAGATCACGAGGTCAGGAGTTTGAGACCAGCCTGGGCAATATGATGAAGCCCCGTCTCTATTAAAAATACAAAAATTAGCTGTGTGTGGTAGTGCATGCCTGGAATCCCAGCTACTTGGGAGGCTGAGGCAGGAGAATTGCTTGAACCCGGAAGGCAGAGGTTGCAGTGAGCCGAGATCACGCCACTGCTCCAGCCTGGGCAGCAGAGCGAGGCTCTGTCTCAAAAAAAAATAAATAAATAAAATAAAAGTAGTAAATAAATAAATAAATAATAGAACAGCTCCAAGCAGGGTGCAGAAGTCTGGTGTTCCTAAGGGCCGTAAGGCTGTGATGTGCCTTATGGAGAAAACACCTGTGTTAGAGAAGCTTCCTTCAGGTGGGAGTTATGGTCCTGTTGGCCATGAGTTCAATGTGAATGAATCAGCAGGATGGATTAAATAAGACGTCATCGTATAGAAACACGTGTAAGTCAAGGTGCTGTATCGATTGATGGGTGGAAAACCTTATGGCCAGAGCCTGGCAGCAACCCAGCCTCGTGCTTCCCCCAGGAGAAGCGCCTCCGTGTCCACCGTGACTCTGTAGAACCTCTCTACTGCAAAAAGCAAGACTGGCTGTATCTTGTTACACTGGAGTGCCAGTACATGGCATAGTATAATGTTGCATGCTATAGTGTGTGTGCTACATATATGTAGAATACACATGGGATACTGGTATGTATAGTGTTGTTCTGTGTGATTTTAAATTTTGTTTATTTTTGAGACAGGGTCTCACTGTCGCACAGGCTGGAGCACAGTGGCACAATCCTAGCTCACAGCATCCTTGACCTCCTGGGCATAAGCGATCCTCCTACCTCAGCCTCTCGAGTAACTGGGACTATAGGCAAGCGACCGTGTCCAGCCAAAAAAAAATTAATTTTACAGTGACAAGATCTCCCTATGTTGCCCAGCCAGGCCGGTCTTGAACTCCTGGGCTCCAGAGATCCTCCTGCCTCAGCCTCCCAAAGTACTAGGTTTACAGGTGTGAGCCACCACGCTAGCCATTTTGTGTGATTTTAAACTTGGTATCTTTTTTTTTTTGAGATGGAGTCTTGCTCTGTTGCCCAGGCTGGAATGCAATGGCGTGATCTCGGCTCACTGCAACCTCCGCCTCCCAGGTTCAAGTGATTCTCCTGCCTCAGCCTCCCGAGTAGCTGGGATTATAGGTGCCTGCCACCATGCCTGGCTAATTTTTTGTATTTTTAGTAGAGACAGGATTTCACTATGTTAGCCAGGCTGGTCTGGAACTCATGATCCGCCTGCCTCGGCCTCCCAGAGTGTTGGGTTTACAGGTGTGAGCCACCACGCCAGCCATGTTGTGTGATTTTAAACTTGTATCTGTTTTTAAACTTCCCCTGAACGTCACCGTTTCAGCCGCCCGTCTCTCTTTCGTCCCCCTCCTTAAGCCATCCCTATCCCATCTGCCTTCCATAGCTCTGTGCATCTCTGATCATGTCTCTTTCCTTTTCTCTGACTTATTCACTCACTGCCTGCCTCTCATTTTCTCCACAGCTGGCCCCTAAGAGGACTCTTCCCAAGTCCCCAGCTGGGGGCCCTGCGTAGACCTGGAGTGGACACGCCCCTCCTTCCCTTCATGATTCGTTTGTAGCGCAGGTAACCAGCAAAGCATCCCTGTTTGTTCTTGGAGGGGCAGCTGTCCCTCATTCTACCTCCCCAGCCCCACCCTGGCCCCTGGATGAGGAAGGAGCATTCCTTCCTGGCAGAGCCTAGCTAAGCAACGTCTCCAGCTCTTTCCTCTCCCACCCTGGCCCCCTGGGTCACCTGGGCCATCCCCCTGCCTCTGCATTAGCTGCAGGCAAAATCTTCCTCCCTACCCTTTTCCCCTCTTCTCCAGATTCTTTGCAGACCATACCTTTTCGTGCCTTCTGTGGGCGGGTTGGGGAGGGAAGGGGCTCATTGGTCATGGACCTGGTGAGACCAGGGAAGGAAGCCTGGAGGGGACACAGGGGATATGGAGCAGGCGAGAGTGCATCCTCACCGCTTCCTAAGATAGCAAGAGGAGCCTCCCTGGGACAGTCCCCACAGCCAGCCCCTGAGAGGGAGAGTAATTGGCGTGTGGGGCTCTGGGGATGCATGTGTCTCTGTGCTGCAGGGAGGGGCATCTGTGAACCCCGGGAAAGTATTCGTCAACATTTTTCACCCACATGCATGTTTTGGTGTGAAATGTGCATGTGTCATCAGATTTTTCACAGCATGATTCAGCAAATACCCTCCCCCCAAGCCCACTGTGGGAGGTCCCTGGCCGGGGCTCTTCATTATGTAACAGAGCACTGGGGATGGGAGACCCGAGGGTGGCACTGAGGAGGCCCTCCATTAGGGGAGTTGAGAGTGTGCTGTCAGGGTGAGGGGCTGTGAACCAGCCGACGGTGCATGTAAGATTTCATATGTGGGGTTTTTGGGTGGGGATGGTGACCCATGGTAGTTGTCACATTGTCATTGAGGTTTGGGACCTCCTACCCCAAGGAAAAAAGAGAGTAAGGGCACTCCATGGTTCTGAGCTATAAATTCCCACCATTCAAGGATCGGGTCTTCTTTCCCATTGTGTATTTTGTATGTCATTGGGAGGAGAGGTGGGCAGAAGGTGCAGGAAGAGATGGAGGGATGAGTGACTGGAAGGACGGGTCTGTGTGGGTGTTTGGCAGAAGGGAAGGAGGTATGGTTGGATGGGAACTTGGAAGGATGGAGGTATAACTAGGTAGATGGATAGAAGGATGGGGCGATGGGTAGGTGGATGGAAGGATGGAGGGATGAACAGGTAGATGTATGGAAGAATGGAGGATGGGTAGGTAGATGGATGGAAGGATGGAGGAATGGGTAGGTAGATGGATGGAAGGATAGAGGGATAGGTAGGTAGATGGATGGAAGGATGGAGGGATGGTTAGGTAGATGGATGGAAGGAGGGAGGGATGAACAGGTAGATGTATGGAAGAATGGAGGATGGGTAGGTAGATGGATGGAAGGATGGAGGGATGGGTAGGTGGATGGAAGGATGGAGGATGGGTAGGTAGGTGGATGGAGGATGGGTAGGTAGATGGATGGAAGGATGGAGGGATGGGTAGGTAGGTGGATAGAGGATGGAGGATGGGTAGGTAGAGGATGGAAGGATGGAGGATGGGTAGGTAGGTGGATAGAGGATGGAGGATGGGTAGGTAGATGGATGGAAGGATGGAGGATGGGTAGATGGATGGAAGGATGGAGAATGGGTAGATGGATGGAAGGATAGAGGATGGGTAGGTAGGTGGATAGAGGATGGAGGGATGGGTAGGTGGATGGAAGGATGGAGGATGGGTAGGTAGGTGGATAGAGGATGGAGGATGGGTAAGTGGATGGAAGGAGGCAGGATGGGTAGGTAGATGGATGGAAGGATGGAGGGCAGAAGAGACTGATGGCTGGAGGGAAGAAGGAGGAAGCTTTGGAGGGACGGTTGGCTGGTTAAATGTTTCTGAGGGCTGGTTGGATGTTTGGAAGGATGAAGAGGTGGATGAATGGATGGAGGCAGGGAAGGGAGGGATGTTTTGGAGGGTGGGAGGAATATTTGGAGGGGTGTTTGAAGGGACAGAAGGCTAGATGGATGGGAGGGTGGATGGGTAAATACATAGAGCATCTGCTTCCCCTGGTGTCAGATGGGACTAACCATCCTTTCCCCGTGGGGGTGGCACAAGCTAACATTGCTGAAGTGCTCAGACAGTGCCTGGCACCTAGCGAGCGCTCAACAGATGTTAGCCATCCTCATCCTCATCATTCAGATCATAGGCTCAGCCTCGCCCCGGTGGCTTCTCTGACTCAGAGCGCCCATCCTCATGAGCCCCTCTCCCTTGCTTCTGCCTCAGTTTCCCCAGCACCCCCCTCTTCTTTGGTAACACACTGCAGACGTCTTCAAGGACCACCCAGAGCCTTGAGCCACAAAGCCCTTCTCGTTGCCTACACTGGCTCCCTCACTTCTTCACCCGTTTATATGTAGGACAGACTCTCACCACATGCCCCATGTCCAGGGAGACAGGACAGTGGGGTGCTGAAAGAGCAGGCTCGGGAGCCAGGCTTCCTAGGTTCCAGGCCTGGCTCTGCCACCTGCTTCCTGGGAGACAGAGGATGACCGTCCCGGTGCCTCCAGTTCTCCTCTGCAAAGTACGGGCCGCAGGGCCCCCCTGCAGTACCTTGAGGATTAGCTCAGTGTGTGTGAAGCACAGTCAGGACTCACTTAGTCTCGGGTGACATCATCATCAGGGGCTGGGAGAGTTGGAGGGGGAGGAAAAGGACCCTGTCCCTGGTCAGTGGTTTCTGGCTGGGAGGGCACCTGGGAGGTGTTCCTTGTCCCCATCTATCCCCATGGACTCAAGGGAACAGAAACTCTGACCCCCTCTAGGAGGCTCCCCTGAAGGGAGGGGGCCAGGCAAGCTGCCAAAATCTAACCTTGTCTCCCTCGCCCTCTTCCTGACCCCAACCCATCCAGTGGCGATGGATGATGAGGATGGGAGATGCTTACTAGACGTGATTTGGTGAGTAACGGGCTCCCCACCCCCCACCCTCTGTCTCAACCCCCTCCCCTCCCTCCCCTCCCCAGCTCCTTACCTCTTCAGCGTCTCTTCCTCTTCTCTTCCAGTGACCCACAGGCCCTCAATGACTTCTTGCATGGATCCGAGAAGGTAAGCATTGGCGCAGGGAGAGGCGTTCCCTGGGTGGGGGCTGTATAGCTGGGAGTGAGGCACAGTGAGAGACATGTCCCCTTGTTGCAGTGGCCATCTGCCTTGTGCCTTCTAACGCCAGGCACCGGAGTTAACAGCCATGAGCAAAACTCACAGTAAACCCCTGTCCTCCTACCATGTACACCTCCTTGGTAAACAAAGAAACCGGTCACTAATAAAGGTGATGGCGAAAAGTACCATGTAGAGTATGATAAAAAATAATGTCATTTGCACAATGAAAGAGGTTTTAAAGAAAATGAATGGGTCCCAGGGGCCCCTTTAGATAGTGTGGTCAGGGAGGGTCCCATGAGGGAGGTATTGAAGGTGAGAACTGAAGGATCACAGGGAGGTGTCCAGGCCAGGTGCTCCTGGCAGGAGGAAGAGCAAGTTCAAAGGTGGGAGAGAGCTTGGTGTGGCTGAGGAACAGAAAGGAGGCTGGTGGGGGCAAACTGAAGGGGAAGCTAGTAGGAAGAGAGACTGTAATAGGTAAAAGTCACCAGGTTACGCAGGCCTGGAAGCCCCTGATAGAGTTGTTATTTTTATTCTGAATGTGATAGGCAGCTCTGATGGGCTCTTAAACAGGAGAATGCCGTATTTGATTTTCTCCCCAGAGAATGGAACAAAATGGGGGAAAGTGGAAGTCTGTGGCTGTGTAACAGATTATCCCAGCATGCAGTGCCTTCAACATTTGTTAGCGCTTTGCAGTGTCTGAGGGTCAGGAATCTGGGAGCAGCTTAGCTGGGTGGTTCAGGCTCAGGGACTGTCATGAGGCTGCCGTCAAGCTGTGGACTGGGGCAGCTGTCATCCAAAGGCTTGCCTGGGGCTGGCAGAAGTGCTTCCACCAGGACTTAATCTTGTGGCTGTTGGCAGGAGGCCTCAGTTCCTCACCACGAAGGCCTCTCCATAGTGCTGCTTGAGTGTCCTCACAGCATGGCAACTGGCTTCCCCCCGAAAGATTGATCTGAGAGAGAACATAGGAGGAACCCATAGTACCCTTAATGACCCAGTCTCCAAAGTCCCATGTTCTTCCTCCATCACACTGTATTCACTAGAAGCCAGTCACTCAGTCTGGCCAGCACTCAGAGGAGGGAGAATTGAGCTCCACCTCTTGAAAGAGGAGAGGTATCATCAAATAATTTGTAGAGCAGAGACATGAGCAGTGGGATGATGGTGGCCGGGGCCATGGTACAGGCAGCAGGGCAGGCGTGCAGCGCTGTATTTGGGATCTATGTGGGAGGTGGCATCAACTAGACTTGCTGGTGGATTCGATGCTGAAGGGGAGAGAGTGTCCAGCATGGCTTCTAGATTTTGGCTTGAGCAACTGAGTGGATTCTAGTGCCATTTTCTGAGGTTGAAAGTTTGGGGAAGATTCCAGAAGTCCAGGTGGTGCTGGTGGATGTCCAAGTTGGGGTTCTGGAGAGATGTCCAGCTGGAACAAGAAATTAGGGAGGCCCCAGCCATGGCCAGACATTCACTGGGCACTTAGTTGGATGCCAGGGCCTGTTCTGGGTGCTAAGGATGGTGCTGGGAATCCAATACAGCCCTGCCCTTCCAGAGACGGCACCACATGTCCTCTCAATTGTGGGCGTGCCAGACGCTCGGACTGCCTTGGGAAAGGAGTACTCAGAAGGGACAGGAGCCGTTGGAGGAGGTGGCACAGGTGGCCACTCCCAAAGGCTGGCGGGGCACAGCTTGGGCAGAGGCGTGGAGGCTGGCTTCTAGGTTTTGGAATTCAAGGCAGGCATGGCAGGAGAGCTTCACAGGCCAGGCTCCGGGACTCAGCGCTGGGGATGCCTTGGGTTTTAGGCAGGCACCCAAGCCCCTGGCTTTGGGGTCTCTTTCCAGGGGGAGGGGCGGGCAGACAAGAGTTTCCCATACCCCCAGCCCTCTCCCATCCCACCCCTCGTCTTTCTGTCCCGAGTGACCCTAAACTGGTTTTTGCCCCAGAGCATGGGCCTGCCCTGTTGACCTTTGACCTTGGACGGGGTGGGTCTTGTTGCAGCTCGACAGTGATGACCTCCTGGATAATCCTGGGGAGGCCCAAAGTGCCTTCTATGAAGGTCCTGGGGTAAGTGCCGTGGCTCCCAGTCACCGCCTGAGCTCTCCGGGCCACCAGTGGGTGGGGGGCCCTGGAGGCAAGAAGGGAGGCTTGGGCTTATCTCCTGAGGGCTGTTGATGGGAGGAGGGCAGGGGGTGGGCCACCGAGGGTGGCTGGACCACTCTGGCAGAGCAAAAAGAGGAACAGCTGGGGGACCCTGGAGGTGGCCAACATGGGCAAGGCCGACTGCGCCTTGCGGGCCCCTCGGGGAACAGGTGGGGGTCCCCGAGGCCTTGGAGCCCTGGAGCAGCTGGTGCAGAGTGGTTTTGGGGAGCTGAAGCGGATGTGGGTTGCAGGACTAATAGGCGCACTGCTCTGGAGAGCAGGGGGCCGGAGGAGCCTGGGGTCCTGCCCACCTCAGCCATGGCGGGGTGTGACCTGGGGAGGGGCCTCGTCACCTACAGACTTTAGTCTTCACCTGGACAGTCAAGACGGGTGCTAAGCAAAGCCCAGAGCGGGCAAGGCAGAGGACGTTTATTGAGCACCTACTGTGTGTCTGACTGTGCCAGTCCCATGACTGAGTGCCAGTTGTCCACACCACGGTGGCCACCCCTTCCCCTTTCTCCCTCTTCTGCTGCTGCCTTTCCCCCCCTTACCTTTTCCTCCCCCTCCTTTTCCTTCAGCCTCCCCTCTCCCTGCCTCCCTTTCCTCCTTCCCCCTCCTCACCCTCCCCACCTTCCCTCTTCATCATCATCACACTCACCAAACACTTATCATATGACAGGCCTTCATGGTCATCTTCATTTAGTTCTCACAACTATAATATCATCTTCCAAATAGCTTACCTTTCATAATATAAATGGCGAGGAAATGCAATAATTTATATAACCTTGATGCATTTGCAGGCCCAGTAACAGCGGTGATCCTGTTACTATTTTGTGATCACACTTCTTACCGTTACCATCATTTTCACATACTCTGAGGTCTGTGGTCAGGTTCTAAACACTCTCTGAAAGTGACATCAATGAATTTTCATAGGCATCCCAGGGGGCAGGTTGGCTGTGGCCGTCTGGCACATAGGAGATCGGGGGTCACAGTGGTCTGCCTGGTCCTCAGTCAGTCGGAGGCTGAGCCAGAGCCCTGTCTGCCTGCCACTCCCTCCACCCACCGGTGGTTGACCCGGGCAGTACCCTCATCTGTGGCATGAGGAAGGGACCAGCACCTGCCTCATGGGACTGTCACCAAAAACGACAGCATGGACAGTAGTAATGACAGTGCTGATGATAGATGATGCTTCTCATGGCAGGTGCTACTGTGAGCCCTCCATGTGAATTTACTGAGAATCTTGGAAGCTGCAGGTTTTGATGGGTTATCTGGGCAGGTACTGGTGGAGATGAACTGCTGTATTGCCAGACGCAGTGGCTCACGCCTGTAATCCCAGCACTTTGGGAGGCCGAGGTGGGCAGATCACGAGGTCAGGAGATCAAGATCATCGTGGCCAACATGGCGAAACCCCATCTCTACTGAAAATACAAAAAATTAGCCAGGCATGGTGGCGTGCGCCTGTAGTCCCAGCTACTCGGGAGGCTGAGGCAGGAGAATCGCTTGAACCTGGGAGGCTGAGATTGCAGTGAGCGGAGATCGCGCCATTGCACTCCAGCCTGGGCGACAGAGCACGACTCCGTCACAGAACAAACAAACTGCCGTATCATAAGTATTGCTTGTGGGGCTTTCCATATATACGCAAGCGGACATTTTTCCATGCGCGTGCTGGGTTGCAGTCCAGGATAGCAAGAAAAGCACTTAAAAAGCATTGAGCTCACCGTGTGATTGGCACGAAAGCTCACAAATGGGAGCCACTCACTGCTGACGTGAGCTTGACTCCACCAGAACCACGACCGCTTGTCAGAAACCTTCAGGGCCAAGTGTGTTTCCGAATTTCGAATTTCTCAAATTCTGGAAAAGTACCAGGTGTGTTGTGTGTGTAATGTCACACGCTTGCCTCTCGGTGGCCAGACTTAGGAAGCCACATCGTGTGGGTAGATGGATCCCACCTAAAGTGCCATGTTGGTTCTGGTCAGGTTTTGCTGCCAAAAGAGCTATGAAAACAGTCTCAGTTCTTAGAGCTTTTCAGGTTTTGTAATTACAGGTAAGTGCTGTAGGCCCGTATGACCATTTAAACAGTAGTTGCTTGCCTTTATTTATTTCTGTTCTGTTTTTTTGAGATGGAGTCTCGCTCTGTCGCCCAGGCTGGAGTGCAGTGGCAGGATCTCAGCTCATTACAGCCTCCACCTCCCGGGTTCAAGCCATTCTCCTGCTTCAGCCTCCCAAGTAGCTGGGGCTGCAGGCGTGGGCTACCATGCCTGTCTAGTTTTTGTGTTTTTAGTAGAGACGGGGTTTTACCATGTTGGCCAGGCTGGTCTCAAACTCCTGGCCTCAAGTGATCCGCCTGCCTCAGCCTCCCAAAGTGCTGGGATTACAGGCATGAGTCACCATGCCTGGACTTTATTTTTGGTTTTTGAGACAGGGTCTTTACTCTTGTCACTTATGTTGGAGTGCAGTGGCACAATCATAGCTCACTTAGCCTCGAATTCCTGGGCTTAAGCAATCCTCTCACCTCAGGCTCCCAAAGTGCTAAGATTATAGGCATGAGTCACTGTACCTGGCCAACAATAGCTTTTTAAATTAAGTTTTACTGATGGGTACAGATGGAGAAACTAATGGGTACAGATGAAGAAACTGAGGTCAGATCAAGCCCTAGGTTACACAGCTACGCCTTGGCAGAGCCGGGATTTGATCCTGGGTCCAGCCACTTGCAGATGGAATGTTCTTTTTTCTTTTTTTCTTTCTTTCTTTTTTTTTTGGAGACAGAGTCTTGCCCTTTTGCCCAGGCTGGAGGGTCGTGGTGCGCTCCACTGTGCAACCTCAAACTCCTGGCTCTAGTGATCCTCCCACCTCAGCCTCCCAAGTAGCTAGGATCACAGGCACATGCTACCACACCTGGCTAATTTTTCTTTTTTTAATTTTTTATGGAGACAGGGACTCACTGTGTTGCCCAGGCTGGTCTCGAACTCTTGGGCTCAAGCCATCTTCCTACCTCAGTTTCCCAAAGTGCTGAGATTACAAGCGCTAGCCACCCTGCCAGGCAGGAATGTTCTTTCTTGAACATGGCTGCCCTGTCACCTGAGCATTCTTTGCCGCAGCGGTGGCCTGAGCCTAGCCCCTTGCTAACCTCAGCTCTTTCCTTCCCACCTTTCGTGGCCTCCAGCTCCATGTGCAAGAAGCTTCTGGCAACCACCTGAACCCAGAGCCCAACCAGCCGGCCCCCAGTGTGGACCTAGACTTTCTGGAAGATGATATCCTGGGCTCTCCTGCAACAGGGGGCGGCGGCGGTGGCGGTGGGGGCGCTGACCAGCCCTGTGACATCCTGCAGCAGAGCCTCCAGGAGGCCAACATCACGGAGCAGACGCTGGAGGCCGAGGCCGAGCTGGACCTGGGTCCCTTCCAGCTGCCTACCCTGCAGCCTGCCGATGGCGGGGCAGGCCCGACAGGCGCTGGAGGGGCGGCGGCTGTGGCTGCGGGTCCCCAAGCCCTCTTCCCGAGCAGTACCGACCTACTGGGGCTGCAGGCCCCGCCCACTGTGCTGACCCACCAGGCCCTGGTGCCGCCCCAGGACGTGGTCAACAAGGCCCTGAGCGTCCAGCCCTTCCTGCAGCCTGTGGGCCTGGGCAACGTGACCCTGCAGCCCATCCCAGGCCTCCAGGGCCTGCCCAATGGCAGTCCTGGGGGTGCCACGGCGGCCACGCTGGGCCTGGCGCCCATCCAGGTGGTAGGCCAGCCCGTCATGGCGCTCAACACGCCCACCTCCCAGCTCCTGGCCAAGCAGGTTCCCGTCAGCGGCTACCTGGCCTCGGCGGCCGGCCCCTCGGAGCCCGTGACCCTGGCGTCGGCCGGCGTCTCACCGCAGGGGGCTGGCCTGGTCATCCAGAAGAACCTCCCGGCTGCCGTGGCCACCACGCTCAACGGGAACTCTGTGTTCGGAGGCGCAGGGGCCGCCTCGGTGTCCAGTGGGGCATCCTCGGGACAGCCGCTGGCGGTGGCCCCGGGCCTGGGTTCCTCGCCACTGGTCCCGGCGCCCAACGTGATCCTGCATCGCACGCCCACGCCCATCCAGCCCAAGCCCGCAGGAGTGCTACCCCCCAAGCTCTACCAGCTGACGCCCAAGCCGTTCGCGCCCGCGGGCGCCACGCTCACCATCCAGGGCGAGCCGGGGGCGCTCCCGCAGCAGCCCAAGGCTCCGCAGAACCTGACGTTCATGGCGGCGGGGAAGGCGGGCCAGAACGTGGTGCTGTCGGGCTTCCCCGCGCCCGCGCTGCAGGCGAATGTCTTCAAGCAGCCGCCGGCCACCACCACGGGGGTGGCCCCGCCGCCGCCCCCCGGGGCCCTGAGCAAGCCCATGAGCGTCCACCTCCTGAACCAAGGCAGCAGCATCGTCATCCCCGCCCAGCACATGCTGCCAGGTCAGAACCAGTTCCTGCTGCCCGGCGCACCCGCGGTCCAGCTACCGCAGTCGCTCTCAGCCCTGCCGGCCAACGTGGGCGGGCAGATCCTGGCGGCCGCTGCCCCCCACACAGGAGGACAGCTCATCGCGAACCCCATCCTCACCAACCAGAACCTGGCGGGCCCGCTGAGCCTGGGCCCCGTGTTGGCCCCCCACTCCGGGGCTCACAGCGCACACATTCTCTCCGCCGCACCCATCCAGGTGGGCCAGCCTGCGCTCTTCCAAATGCCCGTGTCGCTAGCCGCAGGCAGCCTGCCCACGCAGAGCCAGCCAGCGCCCGCTGGGCCAGCCGCCACCACAGTCCTCCAGGGGGTCACCCTGCCCCCCAGTGCCGTGGCCATGCTCAACACCCCTGACGGCCTGGTGCAGCCGACCACCCCTGCCACCGCCACTGGGGAGGCGGCGCCGGTCCTCACGGTGCAGCCTGCCCCCCAGGCGCCCCCTGCGGTCAGCACACCCCTGCCCCTGGGTCTCCAGCAGCCGCAGGCGCAGCAGCCCCCGCAGGCTCCCACCCCACAGGCCGCCGCCCCGCCTCAGGCCACCACCCCCCAGCCCAGCCCCGGCCTGGCATCTAGCCCGGAGAAGATCGTCCTGGGGCAGCCGCCCTCTGTCGCTCCCACGGCCATCCTCACTCAGGACTCCCTGCAGATGTTCCTGCCCCAGGTAAGCAGGGCGGGGCAGGACAGCAAGTACCAGAGGAGGAGGTGGGTTTGGGAGGAGGAAGGGCTCTGGGGCGAGGGGCCAAGATCCAAAAGTGGATGGCACTGTGGCAGCCAAGGGGGAGGGTCTCAGTCATGGCACAGGTGGCCGCTAAGAGGAGGCCAGACAGCCGAGGGCCCTGGCTGAACTGGCAGGAAGATGGATTGGCAGACTGACTGACTGACAGATGAGGGGCAGGACAACTATTAGTCAGCTAGAGGGACCGTCGGATAGGCAGACAAGGAGAGGGACCGGCAGACAGACAGATAGGGGGAGGGACCGGGGATGGACGGACAGAGAAGGGCAGGCACTGGCTGGCCTGCTGACAGGCAAGGAGAGGGATCTCAGAGAGGAAGTGGACGAGTTGGGGATGGACGGACAGGCAGGTGGGGCAGGAGAGAGGCAGGGCAAGGTGGAGCTGGCAAAGGGGCCGACGGGAGCTCAGAATGGAGCGGGCGGCCTGGGTTCCGGCCTCCGTGGTCTCTGTGCCTGGCACCTTCTTGCCCACCTGGCTGCCCACCACCCTGTTCTCTGGAGCCCTGGGAACATCAGCAGGGGCAGGGGTCTCGGGTGGGGAGGTTGAGGGCCTGTAGGGGCAGCCTTCTGACCCTGTGTGGGCTGCCCATTGCAGGAGAGGAGCCAGCAGCCCCTCTCCGCAGAGGGCCCCCACCTCTCCGTGCCTGCCTCGGTCATAGTCAGCGCCCCGCCTCCCGCCCAAGACCCAGCCCCGGTCACCCCCGTCACCAAAGGAGCTGGCCTCGGCCCTCAGGCTCCCGACGGCCAGGCTTCCCCGGCTCCAGCCCCCCAGGTAGAGGGACCCCAGCAGCCTATGTCCGCAGCACAGACCCAGCCTCGCCCCTCCTGCCCGCTCTCCCGCTCATCGCTCTCCGCCCTGCCTGCGTCTCTGTCCTGCTGTTGTGGAACACAGAGCTCTCCTTTACCCCTCAAGTATTTCCCAAGTGTTTCCCAACAATCATGGTTGCCTGAGACCAGGGCTGGCCCTGGGGGAGCCCACACTCTACAGGAATACAAGACACACACTGTTATTTCCTGAAATTCTAGTTGTCACATCTGAATATGTGATGCATTCAGATAATTCACATTTCAAAAGGTACAGAAAGGTGCACAGGGGAAAGCCCGCCTCTCCTGAACCAGAGGTCCCTGTCCTCCCACGGTGGTTTCTCGCATTTGTTATCTGGACAAATGCGATAAGGGAATCAAATATGGATTCTTTTCTTCAGTTTTTACAAAAAGGGTAGCATTCTCTGGCTGCAGTATTGTGTCTTTTATTATTTAAAAAATTGATCTTGCTGGGCGTGGTGGCTCACACCTGTAATCCAAGCACTTTGGAGGCCGAGGCGGGCGGATCACCTGAGGTCAGGAGTTCAAGACCAGCCTGACCAACATGGTGAAACCCCATCTTTAAAAAAAAAAAATTAAAAAAAAAAAATTGATCTTGGGGACCATTCTTCATTCTCTTTTTTTTTTTTTTTTTTTTTTTTTTTGATGGTGTCTTACTCCGTTGCCCAGGCTGGAGTGCAGTGGCGTGATCTCAGCTCACTGCAGCCTCCACCTCCCAGGTTCAAGTGATTCTCCTGCCTCAGCTTCCCAAGTAGTTGGGGCTACAGGTGCCTGCCACCATGCCAGAGTAATTTTTGTATTTTTAGTAGAAAGGAGGTTTCACCATGTTGCCCAGTCTAGTCTCAAACTCCTGACCTCAAATGATCCACCTGCCTCGGCCTCCCAAAGTGTTGGGATTACAGGCTTGAGCCACCGTATCTGGCCCCATTCTTCATGCTCTTATATGACTATGTAGTATTTCATTGTGGGTGTGTACTACTATTTATTTAGCCAATCTAAATTGTTGTTGGGCTTTTAGGTCACTTCTGATCTTTAGCTACAGAGAACAAGGCTACAGAGAAAGTCTCTGTATGTATGTTATTTTGTAGGATAAGTTCTTCAAAAGGAATTTGCTGGCTCTAAAGGCATAGCACTTTTATCTCTGACAGATATGGCAATTACCCCCCACCCCCGTGGAGTATAAATGGGTTTAAAACCTTTGTCAGCAATATATGATTGTGCCTTTTTCCCCAGTGCCTCACCATGTGTTGAACTTGGCCAGTCTAGATAGCTGAAAAATTGTATCTGGTTTGTTTGTTTTGAGATGGAGTCTTGCTCTTCTGCCAGGCTGGAGTGCAGTGGTGCGATCTCAGCTCACTGCAACCTCCACCTCCCCGGTTCAAGCTATTCTCTTGCCTCAGCCTCCTGAGTAGCGCTGGGATTAAAGGCACTCGCGCCACCATGCCTAGCTAACTTTTTGTATTTTCGATTAGAGACGGGGCTTCACCATGTTAGTCAGGGTGATCTCTTACCTCCTCACCTCATGATCTGCCCGCCTCGGCCTCCCAGAGTGCTCAGATTATAGGCGTGAGCCACCACAGGTGGCCTAGCACTCTCGTTTAAACCTCACACCCTCCACCAGGTTGGTGGTATCATCTCATTTTGCAGGTGAGGAAATAGAGGCACAGGGAGATTAATTCGCTTGCCAAGGTTATCCAGCTGGCAAATGCTAGGGCCTGGATTAAAACCCTGGGAGCTTGACAAAGCCAGACCTGGGTGTGAATCCAGCTGTGCTTGGTGGAGCTCTCTGAGGCATGGTTTATGCATGTAAAATAGGAATAAGGCCAGTGACCTCACACGACGGCGCTGCATGGAGCTGGCATCATTGAACAGTTAGCAGTGCAGCAATGACTCTATAGCTCAACCTCCTTTTTTGGAGACAGGGTGTGGCTCTGTGGCCCAGGCTAGAGTGCAACGGTGCAATCTCTGCTCCTGCAGCCTCCACCTCCCATGCTCAAATCATCTTCCCACCTCAGCCCCTGAAGTAGGTGGGACTACAGGCACGTGCCACCACGCCCAGCTAATTTTTTTTTTTTTTGAGAGGGAGAGATGAGGTCTCACTATGTTGCCCAGGCTGGTCTCAAACTCCAGGGCTCAGTAATCCTCCCAACTTTGCCTCTCACAGGGCTGGGATTACGGGGGTGAGCCACTGTGCCTATGTGGATGACCTTTGAGAAGAAAAGTTAGCCGACTCTTTGGGGACACACACAGAGGCAGGGAGGCACAAGGTAGGGCCCTCCACAGCTGTACCTGCGGCAGTGCCCCGTGTGACAGAAGGTGGTCGGTAAATGTTTGCTGGGTGAGCAAGCAGATGGACAGATGGATGGCTTGGGTGGGTATGTGACTGGGTGATCGGCCAAGTGTCTCCTGGCGGGGACAGAATCATCCAGATTGAGAACCACTGTCCTGTGCATATGCAGGAATGCATGGAATAGTGGTTCTCAATCTGGGTGATTGTTGTCGTAAGAATAGTGGTTCCCTTACTGTCCGAACTCCACCCCCTATACTCGGAACTCTGTGCTCTCTAGACCCAGGTGGATTTGACAGCATGCGTTTGCACCTTTGTGTGTGTGTGTGCATGCTCACGCGTGCACATTTTCCCTTTGTGTTAACACAGACAGAAGCGCAAAGACTACGGCCTGTGTCTGGCTTTGCTTATTTAGCAGCGTATCTTGGAGCACGGGCTCTCAGACCTTTTTTTTTTGCTTGACCCACCATCCGGGATAAGAATTCTTTATTTTGGCTGGGCACGGTGGCTTGAGCCTGTAATCCCAGCACTTTGGGAGGCCAAGGCGGGAGGATCACAAGGTCAAGAGTTCAAGACCAGACTGGCCAACATGGTAAAACTCTGTTTCTACTAAAAAGTACAAAAATTAGCTGGGCATGGTGGCTCGTGCCTGTAATCCCAGCTACTTGGGAGGCTCAGGTAAAAAGAATTCCCTTTTTTTTTTTTTTTTTTTACACTGTCACCCAGGCTGGAGTGCAATGGCGTGATCTCAGCTCACTGCAACCTCCACCTCTCAGGTTCAAGTGATTCTCCTGCCTCAGCCTTCTGAGTAGCTGGGACTATAGATGCACACCACCATGTCCAGCTAATTTTTAGAGATAGGTTTTTTTTTGGCCAGGCTGGTCTTGAACTCCTGGGATTCTGGGATTACAGGGGTGAGCCACTGCGCCCAGCACGAGAACTCCATTGTATGTCAACACCCAGGACCCGCATACGTATATGTATTTTATATCTACACATATCACTGAAACACAAGTGTCATGAACTAACACCTATCATTACAATGTGTGATACACATCAATATTTTCTATTCTGTTTCCACTGGTGTTTTTTTGGGTGGGGGGGATGGAGTCTGCCTCCCTCTATTGCCCAGGCTGGAGTGCAGTGGCACAATCTCAGCTCACTGCAACCTCCACCTCCCAGGTCCAAGTGATTCTCCTGCCTCAGCTTCTCAAGTAGCTAGGATTACAGGCGCATGCCACCACACCAAGCTTATTTTTGCACCTTTAGTAGAGACAGGGTTTCACCACGTTGCCCAGGGTGGTCTCGAACTCCTGACCTCAGGTGATCACCTTGGCCTCCCAAAGTGCTGAGATTACAGGCGTGAGTCACTTCACTCAGCCTGCACTGTTTTTTTTAAGTGCTGGTCACAATCCCCTAAGGTGACTTGAGCCATTACCAGTGGGTACTATGTGCAGGGTTTTTTTCTTTTTGATTTTTTGTTTTTTTGCAAACACCACCTGGGAGGATTGTTGTGATGTGCGAGTTAGGACTTGGCCACTTGCAAGCTCTGTGACCTTCGGCAAGCAGCTTGCATCTCTGTTAGCCTATGGCGTCGTTGCCTGCAGAATGAGAATGATAGGAACAGCGGCTACTTTGTAGAGCTGTGAGAGTTAAATAAACTAATATCTGTAAATTGATAGAGGTATATTAACATTAGAATGTTTTAGAAGAGACTTGGGCATTTTGAAAGAGCAATGAAGGGAATGAAGCCAGGCAAACTTTGTTTTTGCTTATTTGATTTTTATTCACTTGTTTATTTTTCCAGGCAACTTTCTATAAAGAGGCAAGAGTAAACGTTTCAGGCTTTTGTGGGCCATATGGTCTCTGTCATTATAGCGCAAAAGCAGCCACAGACCATATGTAAATGAATGAGCACGAGAGTGTTCCAATAAAACTTTATATAAGGACTCTGAAATTTGAATTTCATGTAATTTTCGCAAGTCACAAAATAGTATTCTTCTTATGATGTTTTTTTCTTCAACTATTTAAAAATGTAAAAACTATTCTTAGCTTGTGGGCTGTAGTTTGCATCTTTTGATATCTTTATTGTGTTTTGTGATATGGACACACCATGATTTCTTTATTCCGTTCCCTTTTCAGGAATACTTCAGGGGGTTTATTTGTCATCATTTACAAACAACATTCCTATAAGATATTCTTGGATGAGCATGGTGGCTCACACCTGTAATCCCAGCACTTTGGGAGGTCGAGGTGGGCGATCACTTGAAGTCAGGAGTTCGAGACCAGCCTGGCCAACATGGTGAAACCCCGTCTCTATTAAAAATACAAAAATTAGCTGGGTGTGGTGACAGGTACCTATAATCCAGCTACTTGGGAGGCTGAGGCAGGAGAATCACTTGAACCCGGGAAGCAGAGGTTGTAGTGAGCCAGTAGGGCATTGTAGTGAGCCGAGATCATACCACTGCACTCCAGCCTGGGCGACAGAGTGAGACTCCGCCTCAAAAAAAAAAAAAATTCTTGCACCCATGCTTTGCATACAGGTGTGAAAATACTTGTAGGGTAAATTTCTAGAAATAGAATTGCCAGATGCAAGGGATAAGCTTTCCAACCATTTTATGGAAAGTGCTAAACCTTTTCAAAAAGGTTCATGCCAGTGACGGCTTCGCTTGGTCCTGCAGCTTTACTGACATGCCAGATTCGCAGCCGGCCTGTTCTTTGCCAGGCTGGAAAGTGACACACTCCCTGTGTTTTCTCTAATGGTGTGTGAGGCTGAGCATCTTGCTGTCTCCACATGCGGCTCTTGAAATCGCTTGTAAGCTGGGCGCGGTGCCTCATGACTATAATCCCAGCTACTCAGGAGGGAGGCTGAGGCAGGAGGATTACTTGAGCCCAGGAGTTTGAGGCCAGCCCGGGCAACATAGCGAGACCTCATTTCTGAAAAATAGAAAGAGAAAGAGGGAGGGAGAGAGAGAGAGAGGGAGGGAGGCAGGGAGGGAATCTCTTCATGAACAATCCACTCATTTGGTAGCTTTTTTGCTTTGGGAGGCTAAGGTGGGGGGATCACTTGAGGCCAGCAGTAGAAGACCCAATAATAATAATAATTTTGTGCTCATTTAGAGAATATAGAAAATACAGAAAAGAACAAAGAAGAGACCGGGTGTGGTGGCTCACGCCTGTAATCCCAGCACTTTGGGAGGCCGAGGCAGGCGGATCATGAGGTCAAGAGATCAAGACCAGCCTGGCCAACATAGTGAAACCCCATCTCTACTAAAAGACAAAAATAAGCTGGACGTGGTGGTGCACGCCTGTAGTCCCAGCTACTCGAGAGGCTGAGGCAGGAGAATCACTTGAACCCAGGAGGCAAAGGTTGCAGTGAGCCGAGATCGCACCACTGCACTGCAGCCTGGTGCCTGGCGACAGAGCGAGACTCTGTCTCAAAAAAATAAAAACGAACAAAGAAGAAAAATATGTCACATGTAATTGTGCAAGCAGCTGGTAAAAATTCTTTTTTTCTTTTTGTTTTTTCTTGTGTTTTGTTTTGTTTTTTGTTTTTGAGACAGAGTCTGTCACCCGGGCTGGAGTGCAGTGGCATGATCTCTACTCACTGCAAACTTCACCTCTGGGATTGAGGCAATTCTTCTGCCTCAGCCTCCCAAGTAATTTGGATTACTGGCATACACCACCATGCCCGGCTAACTTTTGTATTTTTAGAGAGACAAGGTTTTACCATGTTGGCCAGGCTGGTCTTGAACTCCTGACCCTCAAGTGATCCACCACCTCGGCCTCCCAAAGTGCTGGGATTATAGGTTTGAGCCACCATGCCAGGCCTAACTTTGTTTTTTCTAAGATAAATATTGTAGAAGAAGCAACATTTTGGTATGGACTTTGTGTTTAGCCCTCTGCCCCCACCACCCCAATTTTATTTAAAACATTTTTAAAATAAGGTATTTTATTCATGTGGTATAATCATCAAAATTTTTTTTAAATTTTTTTGTTTTTAGAGATAGGATCTTGCTCTGTCGCCCAGCCTGGAGTGCAGTGGTGCAAACACAGCTACACAATTCCCTACTGCCTCTAACTTCTGGGCTCAAGCAATCTTCCTGCCTCAGCTTCCTGTGTACCTGGATCTACAGGTGTGCACCACCATGCCTGGCTAATTTTTTAAAATTTTTGTAATGATGGGATCTTGCTCCATTGCCCAGACTGGTCTTGAATTCCTGGGCTCAAGCAGTCCTCCTGCCTTAGCCTCCCAGAGTGCTGGGATTACAGGCATGAGCCACTGAACCTGGCCTAATTTTTTTTTTTCTTTTTTTGAGACGGAGTCTTGCTCTGTCGCCTGGGGTGGAGTGCAGTGGCAAGATCTTGGCTCACTGCAACCTCCGCTTCCCAGGTCCAAGCAGTTCTCCCTGCCTCTGCTTCTGGAGTAGCTGGGATTATAGGCACGCACCACCAAGCCCAGCTAATTTTTCTATTTTTAGTAGAGACGGGGTTTTACTATGTTGACCAGGCTGGTCTTGAACTCCCAACCTCAGGTGATCTGCTTGCCTTAGTCTCCCAAAGTACTGGGATTACAGGTGTGAGCCACTGCGCCTGGCCACCTGGCCTAATTTTTGTATCCCTTTACAGTTCTTTGTGTATATACAACCCAGTGCAAATACGGGTTTACATTTCTCTCCCATTTGTACCCAAAAGGGAGCTCATTATGTACTCATTATGTAACAGAGAGTTCGCTTGTTCTCTGTGGTAGTCTTGAAGTATCCTTTGTACAGAAGAGCCACAGTTCACGTCACCAGAAATGCCATATTGATGCACGTTAGACCACATCCATATTTTGGCATTCTACACAAAGCTGCGGCAAACAACTTGTTCACCTGTTTTGTTTTTGTTTTTGAGACAGTTTCACTCTTTTTGCCCAGGCTGGAGTGCAGTGGCGCGACATTGGCTCACTGCATTGTCTGCCTCCTAGGTTCAAGCAGTTCTCCTGCCTCAGCCTCCCGAGTAGCTGGGATTACAGGCACACATCACCATGCCCAGCTAGTTTTTGTATTTTTAGTAGAGACTGGGTTTCACCATGTTGGCCAGGCTGGTCTCGAACTCCTGACCTCAGGTGATCTGCCCGCCTCAGCCTCCCAAATTGCTGGGATTACAAGTGTAAGCCACCGTGCGCGGCCTACTTGTTCACCTGTTATATCTCACGTGTGCAGGTCTGTTTACTTCCTGGAAGTCTGGTTACTGGACTAAAGCAAATGTGCATTTATAATTTGGATAGCTACTGCTAAATTGCATTCCTCTGGAGTTGTAGCAAATTGTGCCAGTTTAGACCCCCAAGAGCAGTATATGCAAGTGTCTTTACTGGACATAGGGTTTATTCCTAATGTGATGGGTGAAAAACGGTATCCTAGGGTGAAAAATAGTGCCCTAGTGTGTGTTTTGCTGTGCATTTCTCTTATTTCAAGTGAGGTTGAGGAGCTCTGGAAATACTTAAGCCTTCTGTGTTTCCTTTTCTGCATACTGTCTGATCATATCGTTTGTCCCTTTTTCTCACCAGTTGTAATTCTTAGTGATTTCTAGAGGCTCTTTATATATGAGAGAGATGAACTTTGTGCCAGGAGTTTCAAGTATTTTCCCCAGCAAGTCATTTGGCATGTGACTTAATTTGTGGAAGGGTGTGTGTGTGTGTGTGTGCGTGCACTTTTGATGAGAATGAGATTAAAATTTTTTAATGTTTTGGTATCTTTAAGCTTTTTATGTTTAAATGACTTCAAATACATAAAAAGTTTCAGGACTAGTACAAAGAGCTCATGGGAGTTCTTTACTCCTTAACAAGATGTATTAGTTATCTATTGCTATGCAGTAAATTACCCCCAAAACTCAGCAGCTTAAAACAGCAAGCATTCACATGTCTCACACAGTCCCTAAGCATCAGGAAGCTGGAAGTTAGAAGGTTCTAGCTCTGGAGCTCCCATGAGGTTATAGTCACAATGTCAGCTGGGGCTGTGGTCATCTGAAAGTCCCACTGATCCAGAAAACCTGCTCCCATGCTCACTTGTTTGGCTGTTGTCAGAAGGCCTCAGTTGTTCCCTATGAGGGCTCTCCAAGGGGCAGCACATGACATGGAGAGGTTGACTTCCTGCCAAGTGAATGACCCAAAATAGAAACAGATAAGAATGCTCAGGATGGGGCTGCAGGCTCTTTATAACTAATCTTGGAAGTGTCATGTGATCACTTCTGCCAAATTCTATTGGCCACAAAGACCAGCAGTGGGAGGGGACTGAATACAAGGAGGTTGGGATTGGTGGTGGCTGCTGCACACATCTACCCATGGTCAGCCTTTTGCTGCATTTGCCTTGACCTTAGTGCTCTTGATCTGTGTACATTTTTGTCTGAATCAGTTGAGAGTAAGTTGCAGCCATCATACCCATTTGCCCACTAATATTTTATTTTATTTATCTGTTTATTTATTTATTTTTGAATCAGAGTCTCACTCTGTCACCCAAGTTGGAGTGCAGTGGTGCAATCTTGGCTCACTGCAACCTCTGCCTCCTGGGTTCAAGCAATTCTCCTGCCTTAGCTTCCAGAGTAGCTGGGATTATAGGTGCCTGCCACCACGCCTAGCTAATTTTTGGGTTTTTAGTAGAGGCGGGGTTTCACCATGTTGACCAGGTTGGTCTTGAACTCCTGGGCTCCAGTGATCCACCCGCTTTGACCTCCCAAAGTGCTGGGATTACAGGCGTGAGCCATTGCGGCCAGCCTACCCCTGTTTTAGTATAATATTTCAGCCCTTGAGAACAAGGACATTCTCTTAACCATCATACAGTGAAGAAATAAAGCAGACAGCATTGACACGAGACTGTTGTGAAATCCACTGTCCATTATCCAATTTAGCCAGTTGCCCAGGGATCCTGTAATGTTGTATTCCTGTCGGTTTTCCTGTAGCGTCGGAGTGCCGCTGTGTGCGGGCCACCCCCTGAGCCCTTGGAACCTGTCGAGTGGGCCAGCTCTCTTCCCCTGCTCACTCAGCGACGCACCTGCCATTGGTCGTCTGAGTCGTTTCCCCTCTTCCTCTATTGTAAATACTCCCACAGTGGGTATCTCCATGAGCGAGTACTTTAATACTCTTTATCACAGATTCCTGGAGGGGGAATTTCCAGGTCAAAGTCGTGACCCTGTCAGAGTCCCCAGACCAAGCTGCCTCCCAGCGGGACTTTCCAGGGGGCATCCCAACCAGCTGCACACAGCGCCAGGGGCTGCCCTTCTGATCCCTTCTTAGAGGTGGCAAACCTTTCAGATGTCTGGATTGATTGATTGATTGATTGATTGATTGGATCAGTTTGGTTCTTTAATTGCCAGAAGTTACTCAGGGCCCAGCTTGGAAGGGATGCTGGAAGGGCCCTGGGACTTAGAGGCCGAAGCTGGTGGTGAGTCTGATGTCATGCCAAGATCCCCGGCTTTGGAGTGTGGGGGCGCGGGCTGTCTTGGCCAGGTGCCCGGAGCCCTCTGAGCCTGGGCTCAGTCAGCTTTGAGAAACCGCTCAGAAGTCACTGAGCTGTGTAAAGGCTTCAGTTCCGCCTTCCCCCGCCTGGAGGGTCTGGACCAGTTTTGGCTCCTTGGCCTCAGTGTCTCATCTGTGAAATGGGTCCAGTGTTGCCACTGCTCTCAGGGCTAGGGAGAGATCACATGAATGGGTGCGGGAGGCCAGCCGTCTGTGTTAGATCAGCGTGAGCTGTTCCTAGGGTGTAGATTCTGTGACAGTAAGCATCACAGTGCCAGCCCAGTGTTGGGTACACAGCTGGTGCCCACTGGTTACACAGTGGCTGCTCTGGTTGTGATTCTTTGGGAGGAGGGTCCAGAGGAGCAAGGCGCTCTGTCTCAGACAAGCTTTAGGCGAGGTGGGTGTGTGTGTGTGGCAGAACTAGCCCCAGATCACATGCGCTTGCAGGCACAGGCTTCAGCAGTCTGGTACGTCGCGCACAGGCACGCACGCCTGTACTTGCAAGCTCACGTGGCGCCCAGGTAGGCCTGCAGCCATGGCCACACAGGCACACAGAGGCAGGTGCCCAGGACATGTAGAAGGGGGCCCAGGCCTTCCCACGCCACGTCCAGAGGTCCACACGTGGCTGTGAACCCAGGCCTGGCCCTGTCTCCTCAGTGGCCATCCGTATCCTTGGCAGCCCCCATTCTGTGGCCATCAGCCCTGAGCCATGGTACACAGCAACACGCTGGTGTCTCTCTGCCTTGACTTGGCTGGAGGGGCGGGCAGGGGCTGGCAGCTGGGATGCTGCCCTGCCTGCCCTCCTTCCCCGCTGCTGTGCTCACCGCTGCCCGCCTGGCCCTCCTGCCTCCTGCTGGGCAGCAGGTATGGTGCCCCTGCTGCCACCGCCACGCTGCCTCTGCTTCCTCCGCTGCTGCCACCCCAACCCTGCAGGGCTCACCTTCGTCCGGGGAACTGCGGGGGGTGGGGGCAGAAAAGGGGGGTGAGATCGGAGGCCAGAGAAATGTGTAGGAGCTGGGGTGCGGGACAGAGGTGGGGGCAGGTGGGGGGGCGCCATGGGGTGACAAAGGGAAGGGCAGCCGTAGCGGGCCCCCTTCTCAGGACGGGGGTGGGCTAGGAAGGGGGCTTCTGGTGGGGATGGCTGGGGTCCCCAGTGTCTTGGGACAGTGGGAGCCATGGTTGGTTCTGACCCTTGCCCCTCTCCTCTCCCTCCCTCCCCTGCCCAGATCCCGGCAGCGGCTCCGCTGAAGGGCCCGGGCCCCTCTTCGTCCCCATCACTACCTCACCAGGCCCCTCTGGGGGACAGCCCCCACCTGCCCTCCCCACACCCTGCCCGGCCCCCTTCCCGTCCACCCTCCCGGCCCCAGAGCGTGTCCCGCCCTCCCTCAGAGCCAGCCCTGCACCCTTGCCCTCCGCCCCAGGCCCCCCCAACTCTGCCTGGCATCTTTGTCATCCAGAACCAGCTGGGTGTTCCCCCACCTGCTAGCAACCCGGCCCCTACTGCCCCAGGCCCGCCCCAGCCACCTCTCCGCCCCCAATCCCAGCCACCCGAGGGACCGCTGCCCCCAGCCCCCCACCTCCCTCCATCCTCCACGTCCTCCGCCGTGGCCGCCTCCTCAGAGACGTCCACCAGGTTGCCAGCCCCTGCGCCATCCGACTTCCAGCTCCAGTTCGCACCCAGCCAGGGGCCCCACAAGTCCCCCACCCCCCCTCCAACCCTCCACCTGGTCCCCGAGCCGGCAGTGCCCCCCCCACCGCCTCCTCGGACCTTCCAGATGGTGACCACCCCCTTCCCAGCGCTGCCCCAGCCGAAGGCTCTTCTCGAGAGATTTCACCAGGTAACGGGAGGCAGGGACCACCCACCCCACCAGCCCCCCATCCCACCCCGTCAATCTGATGGGGGTCCCCCCACCTCACGGCTCTGTGTTCCTCCCCAGCCCTGCTGCGTCTGGACACCCCACTCCTAGCCTGTGTCCCCCACCCCTCATCCACCTGTCCCTCCTCAGGTGCCGTCCGGAATCATTCTCCAGAACAAGGCTGCGGGGGCACCTGCCACCCCGCAGACCTCCACCAGCCTGGGGCCTCTCACCAGCCCCACTGCTTCTGTGCTGGTCAGTGGGCACGCCCCATCCGGGACCCCCACCGCCCCCAGCCACGCCCCCGCCCCGGCGCCCATGGCCACCGCAGGTAGGGTAGAGGTCGCCTCCCTGCCCAGAGAGATGGGGCCTAAAGATGGGTGGGCGGGGCTGAGAGCAGGAGGATGGGATGGGGCAGAGCTGTGGGACTCAGCACAGGGCATCAGAACTCAAGGATCCAGAGAGGGCGGAGGTGGCAGGGCCGGTCCCAGATCTGAGGGGCCGGAGGGCAGGAGGAAGCGGTGGGGTACAGGGTAGGGCTCCCATTTGAGGAGGGGGACCTTCATGCTGTGACTGCAGGCCCTGTCTCCCCCCCCCGCCCACCCCCAGGCCTCCCTCCTCTGCTTCCGGCCGAGAACAAGGCTTTTGCCAGCAATCTCCCGAGCCTGAATGTGGCCAAGGCCACTTCATCCGGCCCAGGGAAGCCCTCCGGGCTGCAGGTAAGGGGCCCTCAGAGCGGGAGTCAGGACAGGACCAGGAGTCTTGGGGAACCGGGAACTGGGGCCGGCAAGGGCAGGGGGCACCAGGAAGATGGGGGCAGAGGGAAGCTGGGACCGTCAAACAGAGGCAGCTGGGACACCACCAACAGCTGTGCAGGGACAGGAAGGACAGACGACACCCAGACGGGCGGCCAGAGATGAGGCAGAAACACGGAGATGGTGGGACAGGGACGGCGCCAAGATGGCTGGCGAAGGCATGAGGGACGGTCTCTGGGGCAAGAGCAGGTGACATGGACACGGGACGAGGAGGACAGGGCCGAGACGACAAGATGGTGAGCTCAGGACAGGAGAGGCGGGGATGAGATGAGACAAACCGGAGACGGAGCAGATCAGGGACCCAGAACGGAAAGGTGAGAGGGCAAGGACAGCTGAGGCCAAGGCCGCCTGTGAGATGTAAGACGGAGGGAGACGGAAGACAAGGAGAGGAGCAAGTGGGAGGACCGTGGCGCAAGAGGCCAGGAGAGGTGCAGAGACGGAGACGACGGAACGGAGGGCAGACACCGAGGACGAGAGGGGAACACAGGGACGTGGGGCGGAATGACAGGAGCCATGTGGGGAGAGAGGCCATGTGAATCAGGGGCGCCGGGCTGGATGGTGACCTGGAAGCAGGCGTCTGGCAGAGGAGAGAGGTCACACAGACGCAGCCCTGGGCGAGGGGACAGAGGAGACCAAGGCGAGGATGCCCAGGACTCCAGCCTGCCTGTCACCCTCTGTCAGCTCCCTAGCCCAGTCCAGGTCTCCCCTGGGGTTCATCGTGATGGGCAGGGGATTCCGCCGCTGGGCCAGGTCCCCACCCAGGTGCGACACCAGTCCCCTGCCCGGTCTTCATCCCAGGCTGGAGGGGAAGCGGGTCAGGGCACAGAGGGAAGGCTTCTCTGAGGCAAAGACCTCTCACTCGCCCTTCTTCCCCCAGTACGAGAGCAAGCTCAGTGGCCTGAAGAAGCCCCCCACGCTTCAGCCCAGCAAGGAAGCCTGGTGAGCCCACACCCCACCCTCTCACTCCTGCCCTGTTCCTTCCTGAGACCTGGGGGAGCATGGGGCCACCCTCCAGAAGCGGGGGTGGGGGAGGCAGGCCCAAGTGCCCAGTCCAGCCCCACCTCTTGATAGCAGTGTGGTTCCCTCATAGACCATCAGTTTCCCCTTCTGGAAAATGGGGTGGTAGGTAATGGGGGTGACCAGAAGGTGGTGGAGGGAGGGTGGGCTGTGGCTCTGAGAGGCTGGGGCTCAGTTGGGCGGCAGCTTGGTCCATCCTGGTTGTGGGTATGCCCTCCTCGTCTCCCACACGGCTGGGCAGGGTTGGTGCTAAGCCCCACTGGGTGGGTGAAGTGCTGGGTGGAGGGAGGGAGTGGCCGGGCATGGCTGCTGGAGGATGATGGGTGGGTGTTTGGGATGGAGGGATGGGAGTCTGGGTGGGTGGATGGGTACATGCTGGATGCCGGCCTGCCCTCTCTCCTGCCCTCCTTCCACCACTAGTGTTTTTTTGTTTGTTTGTTTTTTTGAGCCAGAGTCTTACTCGGTCAACCAGGCTGGAATGCAATAGCGCAGTATTGGCTCACTGCAACCGCTGTCTCCTGGGTTCGAGCGACTCTCCTGCCTCAGCCTCCCAAGTAGCTGTGACCACAGGCGCATGCCACCTCGCCCTATTTTTAGTAGTGATGGGGTTTCACCATGTTGGCCAGGCTGATCTCGAACTCCTGGTCTCAAGTGATCCACCTACCTCGGCCTCCCAAAGTGCTGGGATTACAGGCGTGAGCCATGACGCCCAGCCCACCACGAGTATTTTTTAAAAATGCATATTTTTTTTTTTTTGTGGAAACCAGGTCTTACTATATTGCCCAGGCTGGTTGGTTTTTATTTGTTTTGTTTTGTTTTTGAAGATGAAGTCTCATTCTGTCGCTCAGGCTGGAGTGTAGTGGTGCAATCTCCGCTCACTGCAACCTCTGCCTCCCGGGTTCAAGTGCTTCTCCTGCCTCAGCCTCCCTAGAAGCTGGGACTACAGGTGTGCACCACCACACCCGGCTAATTTTTGTATTTTTAGTAGAGGCACGGTTTCACCATGTTGGCCAGGCTGGTGTCGAACTGATCTCAAGTGATCTGCCCACCTCGGCCTCCCAAAGTGCTGGGAGTACAGCGGTGTGAGCCACTGTGCCTGGCCTAGGTTGGTGTGAAACTCCTAGGCTCAAACGATCCTCCCACCTCAGTCTCTCAAGTAGCTGGGACTACAGGCACGTGCTACCACACTCGGCTAATTTTTTATAATTTTTGTAGAGATGGGGTCTTGCTGTGTTGCCCAGGCTGGTCTTGAACTCCTGGGCTCAGATGATCCTTCTGCTTTAGCCTCCCAGAGCGCTGGGATTGCAGGTGTGAACCCCTGCACCTGGCCTAGGAGTGTGAGTGAAGTCCCCACTCAGCGCCCAGGCCCAGGCTCCGTGCTGGAAACACTGGAGTGAGTGCCACAGAGTCCCTGCCCCCACATGCAGAGAGGCTGCTGGTCTTTAGCAGAGGACGGAGTTGGGCCTGCCTGGTTGGAGACAGTCACACGGCCAACAGACAACCCACTGTAACACAGGCTACACACGCCGCCCCGTGGGAAGACAGGATCCAGCCTCTCTACCCTCCCTCGCGAAGGCTGCACTGAGGCAGAAGGCAGGGTGGAGCCACACTGCCCCCAGGTGGCGGGAGGCAGAATAGCAACTTCCAGGCTCTGGCCTGGCCGCCGCTCCGTACTTCCTCCCAAATGTGCTCTGGGGAGGAGTGACTTCACTTCCCTTTCTTGACCTCACCTTCCCCTTCTGTAAAATGGGGATAGCGGTAGCACTGCTCTGTTTGGCTCCAGGGGCTCAGTGAGACCGAACAAGCAGGCTCAGCACATGCGAGCACCGCTCCCAAGTCCTCCCCTTCCCTGTTGTATTCAGCTGCGGCCTGGGGCTCAGGGTTCAGGGGCTTCCCCTGGCCCTCACCCGCTCTCCCCCACCCCGCCGTGTGTGGTCTCTCCCCTCTCCACCCGTAGTTTCCTGGAGCATTTGCACAAACACCAGGGCTCCGTCCTGCACCCTGACTACAAGACGGCCTTCCCCTCCTTTGAGGACGCCCTGCATCGCCTCCTTCCCTACCACGTCTACCAGGGCGCCCTCCCCTCCCCCAATGACTACCACAAAGGTAAGGCCTCCCCAGGACACAGCCCTATATGTCCTAGGGGACCCAGCCGGAGGGGCGGGGCGCCACCAGCGTGGAGTCGCGGGTGCTCGTGGGCGATGCTGACCCTGCCCCGCCCTCCTTCCTGCGAGTCCGTCCACGGGTCTGCGCGCCCCCAACATCGCCGCCCCTGCCTCTCTTCCCTTCCTTGCAGTGGACGAGGAGTTTGAGACGGTCTCTACGCAGCTGCTGAAACGCACCCAGGCCATGCTCAACAAATATCGGCTCCTGCTCCTGGAGGAGTCCCGGGTAGGGTCAGAGTCGCCTTCCTCGCCTCTGGGCTCCTCCCCACTGGGACATGGCCCCTTCCCCTCGCCCGCTCTGCACGCAAAGTGGAGCCTCGGGAGGGAGGTTGGGAGGGGGGCGGGAGCTCCAATCACAAGGGCGACAGTTTGGACCCTGCGCGCTCCATTCGCATCGTTCACGCTTCTTCCCACTTCTTGCTGGTTCACTCTTGCTGATTTTTCTCTTCCCCCGACTCCAGAGGGTGAGCCCCTCAGCGGAGATGGTAATGATCGACCGAATGTTCATTCAGGAGGAGAAGACCACCCTTGCCTTGGATAAACAGCTGGCCAAGGAGAAGCCAGGTGGGGGGGTGGTGAGAGGGGAGGGGAGGGAGAGGTGCCCCCACCCCCCGGGCAGAAGACTTAGATTCAGGGTGGGTGCGTGGCCCTACCTCACTCCACCACCAGGCGGCGCCCCAGCCCTACCTTCCTGCTGCGGCTGGGCCTCCCCTGACCTCCCGCATCCAAGACTGGAGAGCCCACATCCATCTTCCTCCTTCCTTATGTGTCCCTTTCACCACCGCCACTCTGGGATGGGGGGAATATTCTGCCACCCCGAGGATAGAAAACGGGAGGGCCGGTGCCTAGGTTGCAAAATATATAAGGTGGCGCCTACTCGGGTGCCTGTCCTGAGTGCCTCCTTAAGTGTCGTGCCTTAGGCGGCTCGCTGGTCTCTAGTCTGCTGTCTCCAGGAAACGGCACTGGCTGATCTCAGCTGCCAGAGTTTCCAAATATCCCCTTAGCCCTCCCCCACATTCAATTCCAACTCCGGCTTCCCTGCTTTCTGCTTCCAGCCCCAGGCTTTTCACCTTGAGCTCTGAACCTTAATTTTAAAAAAGTAGTCATTGGTACTTAAATGAGTGCAAAGGGGTGGCCGTAGTGAAGGAGGCAGGAGTGATTCTGAAGTCTCTAGGGTGGGAGAGGAAGGATAGTTCCTTGGTTAGGAGCACGATGCTGGAGTCTTGGTTCAAATCCTGGCTCTGCCACTTACTGACTGTGACCTTGGGCAAGTTACTTACCTTCTGTGTCTCCGTGTTCTCATTTTGCACAGTGGGGGTTGTGATGATCAGTTTACAGTCTTTTATCTGACACCCTGGGTGCCTGATATGTTCTGGAAGCTTCTTGCTTTTAGAAAGGCAATGAGCTGCCCACATGCTGTCTTCTGATTTGCCCCCAGTGAGTTTGGGGAAGCACTCTGTGATCAAACACACTCATATTTCTGCAGTGAAACCGATGAGTGTCCCGAGTAGTTGGGATACATCAAGACCATAAGTAACCTTATGTAGCAGGGCATGGTGGCTCACGCCTGTACTCCTGGAACTTTGGGAGGCTGAGGCAGGCAGATCACATCAGGTCAGGAGTTTGGACCAGCCTGGCCAACATGGCAAAACACTGTATCTACTAAAAATACAAAAGTTAGCTGTGCGGGGCTGTAGTCGCAGCTACTCTGGAGGCTGAGGCAGGAGAATCGCTTTAACCCAGGAGGCGGAGGTTGCAGTGAGCCAAGATGGCGCCACTGCATTCCAGCCGAGGCAACAGAGTGAGACTGTCTCAAAAAAAAAAAAAGTCATGTCATTTCAGACCAGATTTTGAAATTGGATACCTCCTCACCCCCATTTTTAAAAAATCAACATATATACGAGCAGCGCTGTCCAGTTGAACATTTTTATTTTATTTTTTATTTGTAAAGACAGGGGTCTCACTATTATGCCCGGGCAGGTCTCAAACTCCTGCGCGCAAGCGATCCTCCTGCCTTGGCCTCCCAAAGTGCTGAGATGACAGGCCGGAGCCACCGCTCAGGCCTTGTATTCTCTTAACTCATTTAACTCTGAATGAGCCCCACGTGGCTCGTGGCCGCTGTGCCAGACACAGTGGTTTAGAGTTGGGGGGATCTGGGCCTCGCTGAAGAGTGTTACAGGCAGCCTGTCTTGAGGATTGGAGGGGCCAGGGCGCAGCCTGGTGTCTGGGTGGCAGTCCGTGGTCACTGCACACAGCTCCTCCCAGCTGGGTCGGGGGCCTCATCCTAACCCTGTGCTTTCTTCGCCCCTGATTCTGCAGACGAGTATGTGTCTTCTTCTCGCTCGCTCGGCCTCCCTGTGACAGCTTCTTCCGAGGGTCATCGGCTCCCCGGCCATGGCCCCCCGTCGTCCTCGGCTCCTGGGGCCTGCGCCCAGCCCCCTCCGCACCTGCCCACCAAGCTCGTGATCCGGCACGGCGGGGCAGGCGGCTCCCCTTCGGTCACCTGGGCCAGGGCGTCCTCCTCCCTGTCCTCCTCCTCCTCCTCCGCCGCCTCCTCCCTGGACACCGACGAGGACGGCCCCATGCCTTCCCGCAACCGCCCGCCCATCAAGACCTACGAGGCCCGGAGCCGCATTGGGCTCAAGCTCAAGATCAAGCAGGAAGCCGGTCTCAGCAAGGTCGTGCACAACACGGCCTTGGACCCTGTGCATCAACCCCCGCCGTCCCCCGCCGCCCTCAAGGTGGCCGAGCCCCCGCCACGGCCCCCGCCGCCCCCGCCTCCCACGGGCCAGATGAACGGCACCGTGGACCACCCGCCGCCCGCCGCCCCCGAGCGCAAGCCCCTAGGCGCCGCCCCGCACTGCCCGCGCCTGCCGCTGCGCAAGACCTACCGTGAGAACGTGGGGGACCCCGGCACCCAGGAGGGGGCGCCCGCGGGCAGGGCGCGGGGAGGCAGCCCGGCCCCGCTGCCGGCCAAAGTGGACGAGGCCACCAGCGGGCTCATCCGAGAGCTGGCGGCCGTTGAGGACGAACTGTACCAGCGCATGCTCAAGGGCGCCCCGCCGGAGTCTGCAGCCAGCGCCGCCCAGGGCACGGGGGACTCCGGCTGGGAGGCTCCCGCGCTGCCCCCCGCCAAGCGGCGCAAGTCCGAGTCACCCGACGTGGACCAGGCCAGCTTCTCCAGCGACAGCCCGCAGGACGACACGCTCACCGAGCACCTGCAGAGCGCCATCGACAGCATCCTGAACCTGCAGCAGGCCCCCGGCCGGACACCCGCACCCCCGTACCCCCACGCCGCCCCGGCCGGCACGCCCGCCTCCCCGCCGCCCCTGCACAGGCCCGAGGCCTACCCGCCCTCCAGTCACAATGGTGGCCTCGGCGCCAGGACGTTGACCAGATAACACCGGGCCGGCTTCCCTTCCCCTCCCCTCCTCCCGCAGACGCCGCCAGGACAGCCGCGCGTCCGCCCCCAGCCTCCTGCGGACTCGAGCCGGGGATCCCCTGACGGTTTTTCTTGCCTAAGTTATTTGAGTCACAAAGGCCTCCTTCCCCGCTGCTGGCTTCGGCTGGGTGGCTGGGGGGTGGGCACGGCAGCGTGGATTTCGGGGAGGGGCTGTGCTGCCAAACGTCCCCCCTGCCAAAGGAGGGGCAAATCGGTGTGTCCGTTCCTGTGTCTTCCCACTTCCTGGCACACTTTGTCCCTCTGTCCGGGGGACACGCGCGTGTGTTTGCCAGGAATGGGGCCGCCAGGTTGATGCCAACGCTCCGGGTGCCTGTCTTGTCCGTGTGGCTTCACTGATGGTGGGGGCGCTGGGAGCTGGCAGGGTCCTTCCAGACAGGCTCGGCTTCTCCCCACCGCCCCCAACAGGCCGTTAAACAAAACCAGAGAGGGGGTGGGGGAGCCAGCCTCCCTGCGCGCTGTGCCCGCAGGCACCCGTGTGACATGCGCACGTCCAGCACCGTGACCTGTGTCCCTGTGTGTGTGTGCGTGCGTGCGCGCAAGTGAGTGAGAGAGATTTCGAACGCTCCCTTCCCTCGACTTTGAAATCTGAGCAAAACAAGAAACTGGGGTCTTCCTCTCCCCCGACCCCTCCCCAGCCAGTCTTCCCTCTGTTCTTCCTGCCTCCTTCCACTCGCGCCAGATTTTGAAATCTCGGAGACAAAACTAGTACTGTAAGATAAAGTTTTTTGTACTGTATTTATTGTGTATAACGATTTTTTTAAAGGAGAATTCTGTACATTTAGAACTCTTGTAAATTAAAAACCAATCCTTTTTTTAAAACTGTATTCACGCCCCCTTGGCCAATTGCTTTGGGTGTTTGAGGGTTGGGGAGTGTTGGTATCTGAGTTGTGAGGCCACCTTCTGTAAGGATTGGTGGAGCACCTACTGAGTGCCAGGCTCCATTCTAGCCTCAGGGGTTCAATATGAACAAGGCAGGCAAGAGTCCCACGAACAAGCTGACTTGGTAGTGACGAAGGCAGACAGTAAACAGCTAAGCTGAATCCAGCCAATTCTTATCCCCGGTGAGGTTCTGTGGTCTCTGCAGACACTGAAAATTAGTGAATACCAAGCCGTTACCCGCAGGGAGACAGGGTGAGGTTCCCGAGAGCCTCCGATCACCACATTTTGGTCAATACATCACGTTGGTTTACTTGTGTTGCTGTTTAAAAATATTTACGTATTTTCGAGACGGGCTGACTGTTCCCCAGGCTGGAGTGCAGTGGCACGATCATGGCTCACTGCAGCCTTGACCCCCCAGGCTCAAGTGATCCTCCCACCACGGCCCCCCAAGTAGCTGGGATTACAGGTGCACCACCATGCCTAGCTAATTTTTAAAAATTTTTTGTAGATGTGGGATCTCACTACGTTGCCCAGGGTGGTCTGAAACTCCAGGGCTCAAGTGATGCTGGCCTCGGCCTCTGAAAGTGCTGGGAATACAGGCGTGAGCCACCATGCCCAGCCCTAAAGGTACCTTGTTTAATATATACTGTTGATTCATTCACGTGGAAGTCACACCAACCCCACTATAACTCAAACCTGGAGGAAGCCTATCTCACACTTTTTTTTTTGAGATGGAATCTCACTCTGTTACCCAGGCTGGAGTGCAGTGGTGCAATCTCGGTTCACTGCAACCTCTGCCTCCCAGGTTCCAGTGATTCTCCTGCCTCAGCCTCCCGAGTAGCTGGGACTACAGGTGCATGCCACCACGCCCAGCTAATTTTTGCATTTTTAGTAGAGACGAGATTTCACCATGTTGGCCAGGATGGTCTTGATCTCTCGACCTCGTGATTTGCCTGCCTCGGCCTCCCAAAGTGCTGGGATTACAGGCGGGAGCCACCACGCCCGGTATCACTTCTCTTCTAAGAGCACCAGCCATATTGGATTTTTGCCCATCCTACCAGTATGCCCTTATAACTTAATTATCTCCAGAGACCCTGATTCCTTTTTTTTTTCCTTCTAGCTTTCTTCACATCAGAGACCCTGATACCACATTAAATTACATTCACAGGCACTAGCGTTAGGACGTCAGCATATATTTTGAGAGGACACAACAGCTCACTCCGTAATGCAGGGTAATGAGGTGGGTGTCAAGAGTGAGAGCAATTATCTGGGCTGGTTGTGTAGGGGTAAGAGAATTTACCAAGACAGTTGTAGGGAAAGAAAGGCAGATTTGTGGGCTCACGCTTGTAATCCCAACACTTTGGGAGGTGGGCGGATCACTTGAGGTCAGGAGTTCGAAACCAGGCTAACATGGTGAAACCCCGTCTCTACTAAAAATCCAAAAATTGACTGGGTGCAGTGGCTTACACCTGTAATCCCAGCACTTTGGGAGGCTGAGGTGGGCGGATCACCTGAGGTCAGAAGTTTGAGACCAGCCTGGCCAACATTGCAAAACCCTGTCTCTGCTAAAAAATACAAACATTAGCCGGGTATGGTGGTGGGCACCTGTAATCCCAGCTACATGGGAGGCCAAGGCAGGAGAATTCCTTGAACCCAGGAGGGGAGGTTGCAGTGAGCTGAGATGGCACCATTGCACTGCAGCCTGGGCAACAAGAATCAAACTCCATCTCAATAAACAAACAAACAAAAATTAGCTGGTGCACACCTGTGGTCTCAGGTACTTGGGAGCTGGGACAATCACTTGAGCCCAGGAGGCAGAGGTTGCAGTGAGCCAAGATTGCACCACTGACTGCACTCCGGCCTGGTAACAGAGTGAGAAAAAAAGGAAAGGCAGATTTATGAAATAAAGTAGGAAAATAGCTTGCAAACTTGCAGTAGGCAGCACAGCCAGTGAGAAGCTGACTGCAAGAAAGAAAGGCTTGCTGGGGGTTGTCTAGGATGGAGTTGGTTTTTTTTGTTTGTTTTTTTAGATGGAGTCTCTCTCTGTCCCTCAGGCTGGAGTGCAGTGGCATGATCTCAGCTCACTGCAACCCAGGTTCAAGCTGTTCTCCTGCCTCAGCCTCCCGAGTAGCTGGGATTACAGGTGCCCACCACCACACCCGGCTGACTTTTGTATTTTTAATAGAGATCGAACTCCTGACCTCAAGTGATCCATCTGCCTCTGCCTCCTAAAGTGCTGGGATTACAGGTGTGAGCCACCATGCCCGGCCGTATATTTATTTATTTAAGACAGAGTCTCACTCTGTCACCCAGGCTGGAGTGCAGTGGTGTGATCTCAGCTCACTGCAAACTCTGCCTCCCGGGTTCAAGTGATTCTCCTGCCTCAGCCTCCCTAGTAGCTGGGATTACAGAGACATGGCACTGCACCCACCTAATTTTTGTTTTTTTAGTAGAGATGGAGTTTCACCATGTTGGCCAGGCTGGTCTCAAACTCCTGACCTCAGGTGATCCACTGGTCTCGGCTTCCCAAAGTGCTGGGATTACAGGTGTGAGCCACCGCGCCTGGCCGTATTATATTTTAGAGGTGAGTTCCAGCTCTGTCACCCATGCTGGAGTGCAGTGGCACAATCATAGCTCACTACAGCCTTGATCTGGGTTCAAACGATCCTCCCACCTCACCCTTCTGAGTTGCTGGGATTACAGGTGTGCTCCCTTGCGCCCGGCTAAATTATTTTATTATTTATTATTTGTTTTTATTTTTAATAGACATGGGGTCTCGCTATGTTGCCCAGACTCCTGGCCTCAAGCAATCTTCCCATCTTGGCCTTCCAAAGTGTTGCGGTTACAGGTGTGAGCCAAGGCACCCGACCTAAATTATTGTTACTATTATTGCTGCTGCTGTTGTGATTCCCGTGTTAAGAAGAGAGACAGATTGGGGAGCGGCCCAACGCCAGAGGTGGAAGTGGAATTCGAACCACAGGCTGGACGCTGGAGCTCTCGCCCCCCGCGCTAAGGCGTCCTCCTCACTCTCCACCAGGGGGCGCCAGAGGCCGGGCGCCCGGTTTGGGGACGGGGAAGAAGGGGGGCGCCTCGTCCCGCCCCTCCCTCTCGTCCTCCCTCTCGTCCTCCCTCCCGTTCTCTCCGCTCCGGGCCCCACCCGGCTCAGACGGCTCCGGACGGGACCGCGAGCACAGGCCGCTCCAAGGGCGCCTCGGATCCCCGCGGGACCCCCGTGCCCAGCCCGCTCAGCCCGCCGCAGCCGCCAGCGCGCCCTGTCGGTGAGTGCTCCCCGCACCGCAGCTGTGGCCTCCCGACCCCCGCCCGAGCCTGCATGATCCCTGCTCTCCGCCACCCTGTCCCGAGTCTCTAACGGTCTCCCCAGGTGTCCCCCTGTCCCTTCCAGTCTGCACCAGTCCCCGCAGTCTGTAAGCATGTACCCCACTCCCCCAGTCCCCCCACTCTTCCTACAGTCTTTCTCAGCCTCTCCCACTGCCCTAGTCTCCTCCATTTCCCCCAACGCCCCGCCCCACCCCCTCAACACCCCTCCCTATCTCCTGGCTAGAGGAGAGCCTCTTTGGGGGTCTCCCTTCATGCCTTCATCCCTGTCCGTTACCTTGGTCCCTCCAGCCACTCAAGACCCCCTGTCCTGCCTCTAACTCCATCAGCCACTGCCTTCAGCCACCACCAGCTCTCTCCCAGGGCCCATCCTGCCTGCGGCACCGCCCAGAGCCCTCTCCCTCTGCCCACATCCCAGATCCTGCCTCTCTTTTCCATTCCTGCGACTCCTTCACGGACTCCTTCTCCTTCTATGTCCCCTACCCCGTCACCGCCCCTTTTAAAAGTCCCATGATTTTATGGATTTTAGCATATTTGATTCACAGTTATTTTGATGCTCAAATTGCCCCATTTTGGGCCAGTGGGAGCCCTTCCAAGCTGGGCCCTCTGTCCCTGAAACATCCCCTATCCGCCTCTGAGCACTTCCTCAAGTCTTACCCAGGCTTGCTTGTTCTTCCTCGCTCCAGCCCTGGAACCCACCATTTCTCTAAGGAGTCTCGAGTTCTTTTAGTGGGGAATGGTATTTAGAGACTCCAATCTGACCAAAAGTTGGTTCTTTGAAAAGATCAGTAAAATCATAAGCATAAACAGAGACCAATCATGTTTGAAAAAAAAAAGAAAGAAAGAAAAGCAAAGACACACACATATGACTGATATCAGGAATGAAAGAGGGGACATCACTACAGACCCTACGGTGAATAAAAGGATAGTAAGGGAGGGAAGATAGAGAATGCGGCCTTGGGGGGTGGGGGTGCTCACTGCTCCTGCGTTGGTCATTGTTTCCCTCCATAACTCAGATCTGTAGACCTGTGATAGGATTGCAAGCTCTGAGTTCAGGTTGCCTGGGTTTGAGGCCCAGCTTAAGCATCTTCTTTTTCTTCTTTTCTATTTTTTTTTTGTTGTTGCCAGGCTGGAGTGCAGTGGTGAGATTTTGGCTCAGTGCAACCTCCGCCTCACGGGTTCAAACGATCCTCCTGCCTCAGCCTCCCCAGTAGCTGG
>CAUYLG010014962.1:0-12885 GCA_963573385.1 Cacajao melanocephalus | reverse complement strand
CTTTTCTTTTCTCTTTCTTTCTTTTCTTTTCTTTTCTGTTTCTTTTCTTCCTTCCTTCCTTCCTTCTTTCCTTCTTTCTTTCCTTCCTTCCTTCCTTCCTTCCTTCCTTCCTTCCTTCCTTCCTTCCTTCCTTCCTTCCTTTCTTTTCTTCTTTTTCTTTTTTCGAGACAGAGTCTTGCTCTGTCACCCAGGCTGGAGTGCAGCGGCACGATCTCAATCTTGGCTCACTGCAACCTCTGCCTCCCAGGTTCAAGCGACTCTCATGCCTCAGCCTCCCGAGTAGCTGGTATTACAGGCATGCACCACCACACCTGGCTAATTTTCATATTTTTAGTAGAGATGGGTTTCACTGTATTGGCCAGGCTGGTCTCGAATTCCTGACCTCAAGCGATCTGCTTGCCTCAGCCTCCCAAAGTGTTGGGATTACAGGCATGAGCCACTGTGCCTAGTTCAAAATATATTTCAACATAAAAATAAAACTACACATATATCTGTGGAAAAAAAGTGCACCATTATGCTATCATCTGCATTCATTATCTATGATAAAAAATAACTTGCCTTTAATTCTCTTACTTAAACTATGTAAATATGAGATCTGAAAAATGAGTCATCTATCAGTTATTATTATCATAGTATATTTCCAAAGAAACTACCAGTTTGTTTGAATTATTATTTTGAATAATTTTGGATCCCTCAAGTTTCTTAGTATTCTTCTAGTTAAGTAGTACCTGCAAGGTAAGACTTTTTATTGTGCCCCTGGAAATTGTTCTTAAAAATTAGTAATTGTACATACACAGGCATTTATATTGATAGAGTATAGCTGTGCAAATTAGGGATACTAAAGTTCCAGGCTAGAACTTCAGTTAACATTGAAGAGTAAGCATGGATCTTGTAAGATCCTTAAACTCACCAACTGTCCTGAGTCCTTTAGCATAAACCCAAACTCTTGTTGTTGCTTCTCCCTGAGCTGGCTGGTAAGGAAAGAAATCGTAGTTGTTCCCACTCGTTGAAAGGAAAGTAGTTGTATTTGCCTATTTTATTTCTTCAGTGTTTTGGAATGCTGATCTAGCAATGGAGTCAAAATTAGAAAACAGGCCGGGCATGGTGGCTCACGCCTGTAATCCCAGCACTTTGGGAGGTGAGGTGGGCGAATCATGAGGTCAAGGGATCGAGACCATCCTGGCCAACATGGTGAAACCCTGTTTCTACTAAAAATACAAAACTTAGCTGGGCGTGGTGGTGCGTGCCTGTAGTCCCAACTACTCGGGAGGCTGAGGCAGGAGAATCGCTTGAATCTGGGAGGTGGAGATTGCAGTGAGATCAAGCTACTGCATTCCAGCCTGGCAACAGAGTGAGACTCCGTCTCAAAAAAAAAAATTAGAAAACAAAGCAATTTCTTCACTGATTCAACAATGCCCAGCAGCACACTTTACAATAGATGCTGACTTATCTCCTGGAAACATTAACTAACTTTCCTATCATGGACCCCACACTAGTGGTGGCCCACTAAAAGTCCCAGTTTTCCTCTGGTGGATCAGACTGCTACAAGCTTGTTCTCCTGGGTAGCACTTTCTCTAAATTGTTAAAAATATTAGCAAATTTGTTTAACTTACAGTTATAATTTTTGCAAAGATGATGGAAAACACTGGATGAACAATTCCATTTAGAACAGAAGCCAATGTCCCCAGAACCACAAAAGGCCATTCAGACTTGTTTAACTTGAAAATTTTTAATAGAGACACTTCAGGAAGACTTATCTAAAAATAAAACACGTTCGTTAACAATGCCTGTTTATGAGCATAATAGAATCTAGGGAAGTTAGCCCATCATAAACAGAATTATAATGTATACATCAAATATAACTGCAGGGTAGAAAATGTTTTTCTTAAAAAATTCACCGCCATTATTATTATTATAGTTTTTATTATTATTATTTGAGACAGAGTCTCGCTCTGTCACCAGGCTGGAGTGCAGTGGTGCGATCTTGGCTCACTGCAACCTCTGCCTCCTGGGTTCAAGTGATTCTCCTGCCTCAGGCTCCAGTAGCTGGGATTACAGGTGCATGCCACCACACCCAGCTAATGTTTGTATTTTTAGTAGAGACGGGATTTCACCATGTTGGTCAGGCTGGTCTCGAGCTCCTGACCTTGTGATCCACCCGCCTTGGCCTCCCAAAGTGCTGGGATTACAGGCGTGAGCCACTGTGCCCAACATCTGCCCACATTATTAACGATGACCCTAAAGCATAAAATAAAAGAAGCTTTGCCAAAAGTGACTATTTGTGCAATATCACCTTTTGACATTTCACTCAGTTGCTATCATTTAAAAGTAAAACTAAATCACATGTAATTGTTAAGGGTCACAAAAGAAATGATAGGTTTATTTTTCTTTACTCCTGTTAAACTGGATGGAATATCGTACTATAGGATAGGAAAAAATCTAGGCAGAAGCTAAGAAAAGAAAATGCAGAAGGTAAAAGTTTCATTACAATCTCAAACATGAAAGTTGGAAAGTTTCATGATGTATTTACAAAAACATTTTCTGAATCCTTGGTTTGTTTTGGAGTTCTTATTTACAAGCAAAATATTGCAGTATCTGAGCACATTATTTAAACTCACCAAGCCTGTCTCCTCATCTTCCCAAGGGGAATGGTATCAGTTCCTGTATTGTAGGATTGTTTATTGAATTAAGCTTTATTCAATACATTTGCGACTCAGTGTATTTGCAAATAATAAACACCCAATAAATGCTTGCAGCCTTTGCTGTTTCTGATGTTATTACAGAGGAAGGATTATATTACACAAAATTTCAGGTTTTATACAGAGAAACCACAATGCAAGTCATCATTCTGGTGTCTGCCAGCCTGTCCTAGGATATGTGGAAGGTGACAAGGGGAGGTAGTGGTCACAGTGGTCAGAGGATAAATAATATGATAACAATCTCTTTTTGCTCTTGACTGCAATAAGTAGTGTATTTATTTCAGAATCTTAAAAATTCTATGAACAGCTTTGTGGTGAATAATTATTCTGAGTAGGGAAGTAGACAATGAATTATTTGGTATTTAATTCATTAAAACTTTCTCACGGCATTCGCTCTTAAAATAATCACATTTATGAACCTAATAACCAGAGAATTCCTCAAGAAAGACTATAAAATAGTTTAAAATTCTTGTTCTCATCTCAGTCTGGCCGCTATAATGCAGACTGTTGTTTGGACAACAGAACTTTCAAATCCTGATGCCTTTAAAGTCCGTTTTCAGGCTGGCTAACCCACATTTATATTGGTTTCTCCCGGTGTTATCCCTTCCCTCCTCCCCGCCCCTCCCCGCTGTCCCTTCCCTTCCTTCCCCTCCACCCCCCTGCCACCTAGCCCTGTGAGTGTTGTTCCCTTCCCTGTGCCCAAGTGTTCTCATTGTTCGTCACTTGCCTATGAGTGAAAACATGTGGTGTTTGGTTTTCTGTTCTTGTGTCAGTTTGCTGAGAATGATGGTTTCTAGGTTCATCCATGTCTCTACAAAGGACACAAATCACCATTTTTTATGGCTGCATAGTATTCCATGGTGAATATGTGCCACATTTTTTTTTTTGTCTAGTCTATCACTGATGGGCATTTGGGTTGGTTTCAGGTCTTTCTATCGTAAATAGCGCTGCAATGAACATACGTGTGCATGTGTGTTTATGATAGAATGATTTATAATCCTCTGGGTATATACCCAGTAATGGGATTACTGGGTCAAATGGAATTTCTATTTCTAGATCTTTGAGGAATTGCCACAGTGTCTTCCACAATGGTTGAACTAATTTACCCTCCCACCAACAGTGTAAAAGTGTTCCTTTTCTCCACATCCTCTCCAGCATCTGTTGTCTCCAGATGTTTTAATGATTGTCATTCTAAGTGGCATGAGATGGTATCTCAATGTGGTTTTGATTTGCATTTCCCTAATGACCAATGATGATGAGCATTTTTTCATATGTTTGTTGGCCGCATTTTTGTCTTCTTCTGAAAAGTGTCCGTTCATATCCTTTGCCCACTTTTGAATGGATTTGTTTTTTTTTTTCCTGTAAATCTGCTTTAGTTCTTTGTAGATTCTGGATATTAGCCCTTTGTCAGATGGGTAGATTGCAAAAATTTTTTCCCATTCTGTTGGTTGCCGGTTCACTCTAATGATTGTTTCTTTTGCTGTGCAGAAGCTCTTAAGTTTAATTAGGTCCCATTTGTCTATTTTGGCTTTTGTTGCCATTGCTTTTGGTGTTTTAGTCCTGAAGTCCCTGCCTGTGCATATGTCCTGAGTGGTTTTGCCTAGGTTTTCTTCTAGGGTTTTTATGGTGTTACTTCTTATGTTTAAATCTTTAATCCATCTGGAGTTAATTTTTGTATAATGTGTAAGGAAGGGGTCCAGTTTCAGCTTCCTGCATATGGCTAGCCAGTTTTCCCAACACTATTTATTAAACAGGGAATCCTTTCCCCATTGCTTGTTTCTCTTCAGTTTGTCAAACATCACATGGTTATAGATGTGTGGCATTGCTTCCGAGGCCTCTGCTCTGTTCCATTGGTCTATATCTCTGTTTTGGTACCAGTACCATGCTGTTTTGATTACTGTAGCCTTGTAGTATAGTTTGAAATCAGTTAGCGTGATGTCTCCAGCTTTGTTCTTTTTGCTTAGGGATTGTCTTGGATATGCGGGTTCTCTTTTGGTTCCATATAAAGTTTAAAATGGTTTTTTCCAGTTCTGTGAAGAAGGTCAATGGTAGCTTGATGGGGATAGCATTGAATCTATAAATTACTTTGGGCGGTATGGTCATTTTCACAATATTGATTCTTCCTAACCATGAGCATGGAATGTTTTTCCATCTGTTTGTGTCCTCTCTTATTTCCTTGATCAGTGGTTTGTAGTTCTCCTTGAAGAGATCTTTTACCTCCTTTGTTAATTGTATTCCTAGGTATTTTATTTTCTTTGTAGCAATTGAAAATGGGAGTTCGCTCATGATTTTGCTCTCTCTGTGTTATTGGTGTATATGAATGCTTGTGATTTTCTGCACATTGATTTTGTATTCCGAGACTTTGCGAAGTTGCTTATTAGCTTAAGGAGGTTTTGGGCTGAGATGATGGAGTCTTCTCAATATACAATCATGTTGTCTGCAAATAGGGACAATTTGACTTTTTATTTTCGTACTTCAATGCCCTTTATTTCTTTTTCTTGCCTAATTGCTCTGGCTAGAACTTCCAATGCTATACTGAATAGGAGTGGTGAAAGAGGGCATCCTTGTCTAGTGCCAGTTTTTAAAGGGAATGCTTCTGATTTTTGCCCATTCAGTATGATATTGGCTGTGGGCTTGTGGTAAATAGCTTTTGTTGTTTTGAGATATGTTCCATCAGTACCTAATTTATTGAGAGTTTTTAGAATAAAGGGCTGTTGAATTTTGTCAAAGGCCTTCTCTGCATCTATTGAGATAATCATGTGGTTTTTGTCTTTGGTTCTGTTTATGTGGTGGATTACATTTATAGATTTGCATATGTTGAACCAGCCTTGCATCCCTAGGATGAAGCCTACTTGATCGTGGTGGATAAGCTTTTTGATGTGCTGTTGGATTCAGTTTGCCAGTATTTTATTGAAGATTTTTGCATTGATATTCATCATGGATATTGGCCTGTAGTTTTCTTTTTTAGTTGTGTCTCTGCCAGATTTTGGTATTAGGATGATGTTGGTCTCATAGAAAGAGTTAGGGAGGATTCCCTCTTTTTGTATTGTTTGGAATAGTTTCAACAGAAATGGTACTAGCTCCTCTTTGTATGTCTGGTAGAATTCAGCTGTGAACCTGTCTGGACCTGGACTTTTTCTGGTTGGTAGGCTATTAATTGCTGCCTCAACTTCAGACCTTGTTATTGGTCTATTCACGGTTTCAACTTCTTCTTGGCTTAGTTTTGGGTGTATGTAAGTGTCCAGCAATTTATCCATTTCTTCCAGATTTACTGGTTTATGTGCATAGAGTTGTTTGTAGTAATTTGATGATAGTTTGTATTTCCAAGGAATTGGTGGTGATCTCCCCACCGATTGGCTGGATATGAAATTCTGGGTTGAAAATTCTTTTCTTTAAGGATATTGAATATTGGCCCCCACTCCCTTCCAGATTCCAGGTTTTCTGCCAAGAGATCCGGTGTGAGTCTGATGGTCTTTCCTTTGTTGGTAACTCAACCTTTCTCTCTGGCTGCTTAGGATTTTTTCCTTCATTTCAACCCTGGTGAATCTAACAACTATGTGCCTTGAGGTTGCTCTTCTTGAAGAATATCTTTGTGATGTTCTCTGTATTTCCTGGATTTGAATGTTAGCCTGCCTTGTTAGGTTGGGAAAGTTCTCTTGGATAATATCTTGAAGAGTGTTTTCCAACTTGGATTCATTCTCCCCATCACATTCAGGTATGCCGATCAAGCGTAGATTAGGTCTTTTCACATAATCCCATAGTTCTTGGAGGCTTTGTTCATTTCTTTTCACTCTTTTTTCTCTAATCTTGCCTTCGCATTTTATTTCATTGATTTGATCTCCTATCTCTGTTATCCTTTCTTCTGCTTGATCGATTCAGCTGTTGAAACTTGATATACAAGTTCAACAGCTGAAACGAATTTCTCGTGCTGTGTTTTTCAGCTCCATCAAGTTGTTTATGTTCTTGTCTAAGCTGGTTATTCTAGTTAGCATTTCGTCTAACCTTTTTTCAAGGTTCTTAGTTTCTTTGCATTGGTTTAGAACATGGTCTTTTAACTCAGAGAAGTTTGTTATTACCCACCTTCTGAAGCCTGCTTCTGTCAATTCATCAGATTCATTCTCTGTCTTTTTTTGTTCTCTTAATGGTGAGGAGTTGTGATCCCTGGGAGGAGGAGAGGTGTTGTTTTTGATGGTTTCATCCTTTTTGTGCTGTTTTTTCCCCATCTTCGTGGATTTATCTCCCTTTGATCTTTGAAGTTGGTGATTTCAGGAGGAGTCTCTGAGTGGACGTTTTTTTCTGTTGAGGTTGGAGCTGTATCTTTATTGGCCTGTAGAGGGCGTTGCTGGGCTCTCTGGGGTTCAGTCAGGTTGTTGGGTGGGTGGTCTTTGCCTGGAGTTTGTTTGCAGGTGAGATTAGCCCCGCCTTCCCAGTGGCGTCTCTCCCAGACCTCAGTCTTCCTGGTCGGGGTCAAGCTGGTGTATTTGCTGCCTAGCTCTCTAGCAAGGGCTTCGGTTTGAGCTCTGTGGAGGTGGGGCCTGCCAGGACTTATGGCCTGTTTCCCTGCTTTCAACTCTGCCTCCCTCTGTGGGACATCCGTCCAGCTGGCTTAGTCCAAACTCCGGCCAGGTCCGTGCAGCAACTTGCTGGGGTGGGCGGTAGCCGCTGCTCAGACTTGCATCGACTTCCCACGGCACCCCACCGTCTGGCAGGGCTCTCGTGGACCGTGGGTTGCAGGAGGGATGAGGTAAGCACAGGATCCGAACGGGAGCACCAAGCGAGTTAAGTCTCCCACCCTCCCAGCCGGCAGCACGTTTCAGGTGGGGACGCCCCACCCCACTTGATTTGCCGCCCTGGGCGTCTTTCTCCCTGCAGCTCCTTCACTGCACCTAAATTCAGTGCCCTATCAGTCCCACAGAAATGAACCCAGCCCCTTGTTTGGAATCGTGAAGTCCTCTACTCTAGCCCTCTGAGTCTAATTCGCTGGGAGCTGCATTCCGGTGCTGGCTTCTCCCGGCCATCTTGGCGCCCAGCTCCCCCACCCCAGCTCACAAATTATTAATCCATCCACCTGTTGATATAAATTTGAGTGGTTCCCACTTTCAGGCTATTACACATAAAACTGCTATGTTTTATATACAAGGTTTTGTGTGGACTTATGCTTTCATTTCTCTTGAGTAAATATCTAGAAATGAAATGGCTGGATCATTTAGTAGGTGCATGTTTCACTTCTTAAGAAACTGCCAAATTGTTTTCCGAAGTAGCTTTAGCATTTTATACTCCCATTAGCTAAATAAGTTCCAGTTGCGCCGCACCATTACCAATACTTGGCACAGTCAGCCTTTTTAGATTTAACTAATCTAATAGGTGTATAGTGATATTGTGATTTTCTTTTGCATTTCTGCAATGACTAACCACATTAGGTGTCTTTTTGTATGCTTATTTTATTTTTATTTATATCAGAGAGGGGTTCTTGCTCTGTTGCTCAGGCTGGGGCACAGTGGCATGATCATAGCTCAGTGCAGCTGAACTCCTAGTCTTCAGCGATCCTCGTGCTTCAACCTCCCAAGTAGCTATTATAGATATAAGCCACTGTCCCCAGCTCATTATTGATTATTATAGTCTCTAGTCTTTTCACTTCCTTGTTCATTTTTCACTGGATTGCCATAGTCTGAAAGAGTTCCTTAAAAATATGGCCATTGAGTCAGTCCTTAGCTTATTTCTTGGTTGTAGGACTCTGTCTCTGTTTTCCGCCCTCTAAGGCTCAAACCTGGCATTGGCTAAACAGGTTTTTCACCCTCCTTTTCAGAGCAGGTCTGTGCTATTGTCCAGTTCACCACTGTGCTTTTGCTCTGGTTCTAATGTGAAGAGATATTCCTCTTGTTTTAGAGCCTAGATACATCTTACTGGTTTTTCTCTTTTTATATTTTATCATTTCCATGTTTGTGGAGCACGTAGTTGTATCAGGTTGTAAACCAACTATATCATTTTGTCCAGAAATCTGGAAATTCTTTTTTAATTTTCTGTTTTTTATCTTTTTTAGGTTTTGAAAATCCACTTTATAAAGATGGTGAATTTTTAGACATAGAGGCAGATTTCCATAGCAGTTGATGAGGCAGGTACAGCAGCAATCAATAGATGTTTTACCACAGTGTTTCCTACACTCTTAACTAGTGTCTCAGTACAAACTTTCTTGTACTATATTCTTACATACATTTGCTATATGGTATACCATCCATACCATTATTTTTCTTTGCATGCTTATTTATTTAAATGGACTTCAAAAAATTAGCAGAAAAGAAAAAAATGTCTAAGTGTAAATGCTATAGAGGACCACATACCTAAAAGGAAAGAGTTGTAGCTAAATTAAAAGCAATAGACTAACAATGCCAGAGAAGGGCAAGAGCGGTTTTGGGGTAGATAATCCAGGGGCTTCAGGCAGATAATTGACAGATGAGACCAAGGAAAGTGGGCGTGAAGATGGCAAGAACAGCTAAGAGGAGATTCAATCTCAAGTGTCTGTCATTTCCAAGGAGAAGAAGGAAACTCTAGTTTGGGAGGAAACAATGGGCCAAGGATAGGTGTGGGATGGTATGGATACTGGAGGCTGGGGGATTGAAGCTGAGATACAGGGGCAAGGGTGAGGGATTTCAAGGCTTATGAGGTTACAGAGCACTAGGGGCCAGCAAAGATCACCTGGGGTTGGGAAGAGGGCTGGGGCTCAGCGAATGGAGAGGCTGGGAGAAGCAGGGGTTAAGGTGAGATTAAGATGGAATCGTGTTTTGTAAAAGGGTGCCACAGAGAATGTTCAGGGTGTGGGTGGACACTGAAAGCAGGTGTTGGGCATGTTAAGAGAAGTGAGACTTCAGGTGCAGGTGGGGACTGAGGAGAAGTATGAGGGGTATCAGTGGAAGGAGTGTCAAAGCATGTGAAGTGGAGTTTGGGCAGAGACTGGGGTCCTGGGGGTTGGAGGGGACACAGTAAGCATGAGAACAAATACTCTCACCCAAGTGAGTTGTGCCCTGGGACTGCAGGCCTGGGTTGTATACATGAGGGACCTATCTGCATTCTGGGAGTGGCATGCATTTATGCTCTGATCTAACTCAAATTAATCTTGTGCCTCACCAGCAGTATCTGTATCACATTTGCCAAGACACTGTTTTAACCCATGGTTTGCTTCATAGGAAAAAATCATGTAACAGTCTTATGAGACTTTTTTTTCCCCCAGTAAGGAAGGACCTCTGATACAAATGTAGCCTTATTAGACAGCCTTACCTAGAGGGTCATGCTGATGCTAGAGCAAAGTTAGGGAAAGACATATTTTGTGAGAATATTTTACTGTAAATAAATTTTAAATTTTATAAGGATTACCTCAAAATCAGAAAACATGCAGGAAAAACTGGTTGATAGCTGAGCTATTACCTTTTTAGACTGGATGGATTCTTCAGCCTTGTCACTGAGGTCTGACTTGATGCTATTCACAGAGCATAGAGGAAGTGAGTTGATCTTTCTTTCAGTAGAATATGTCATTGATTCCATCTGCTCATCAGCTTTTTTAATATCCTTACAGGAAGAATATACAAGTTATCATTATAAGAATGCCGTAAAAATTCAAAGACACTTTATTAAGCATCCCTTTAAAGTTGTTATTGCCTTTGCTATTGAAAATGGCATATTCTAATGTAGATCTTGTTGAACAGCTTTTGTGCTTGATAGAGAGCTGTTAAGTCTATCTCATACTAAAATGTTAGTGACTGGCAATAGCTCACTGTCCCTCCTTTTTTAGGGACCTATAGAATCACCTGCAGAAAACAGTGCCTTAATCCAAAACAATTATATCACTAGCAAGGAGAGATCTTAGTAAAAGGAGCTTCTTGAGACAGAACATACTGTTTCTGATGCCTTCTTCCTAGCCATTTCTGGAGCTTATAAATTTGTTGTGTTTAGTTGGGTACTTATATGTGAGGCTGGGCCTGAGAGAGACCTCGGGAGACAATCATGCTCTCCAAGCCTGCCCCTGCTGCCCATCCCAAAGTGTAAATGAAAAACAAAACTCAGAGGGCCTGTTCCCAAACAATAAGAAGTTTCAAAGCAATCAAATTAACCTTAAAGGCCAGGCGCAATTGTCACCCCTGTAATCCCAGCACTTTAAGGGGCTGAGGCAAGTGGATCACTTCAGACCAGGAGTTCCAGACCACCCTGGCCAATATGGTGAAACCCTGTCTCTACTAAAAACGCAAAAAATTAGTTGGTTGTAGTGGTGCGTGCCTGTGATCCCAGCTACTCAGGAGGTGGAGGCTGCAGTGAGCCAAGATTGCACCACTACACTCCGGCCTGGGTGACAGAGCAAGACTCTGCCTCAAAATAAACATTTTTAACCTTAAAGAAACTGTTTATGAGTACATTTTAGGATAGAACAAAGTTCAAAACCAAATTGCTCTAGGTCTAGTTTTTCTTTTTCTTGCTACTCATGAGAACACTTTAGTGAAATAACAGAGCTACAGATTCTGTGTTCATTTGAATATGGTGTGAGTAAATCTGTGACTTTCCCAGGAAGAGATGGGAGGAGGAGGAGAATAGAAATGAGAAGCCCAGCTAGGATGCTAGTAGATCCGGCCAGCGTGGGGAAGAGATGAAAAATGTAGGTTGATTTAGGTCCACCAGGAGAATGTCCACATGGAACACTTTCCAGGGACACTGTGGTTCTTTGACAAGCTTGACAGTTAATCAGTCATTTAAAGAGACAATGAACTTTAACCAGCCCTGACTATCCAAACATCTTTAATCAGGCATTCCTTTTGCTATCATTTTCCTTTTTTCCCTGTAAATATCTCTACTGTGAAAGAAATATTTTATGTGGCTTTGAAAGTTTTTATTTTTTGTTTTTTGTTTTTATTATTTGTTTTTTAGAGAGTAGGTCTCACTGTGTTGCCCAAGCTGGTGTTAAACTCCTCAGCTGAAGCAGTCCTCCTGTCTCAGCCTGCTAAGTAGCTAGGATTACAGGAACCAGCCATTGTGTCCTGCTTTATTTGGCTTTTCTCCCCCACCCCCAGGAGTGAGTTACTTTGTGGCAAGTTTAAAATAAAACTTTGACCTCTCCTCATAATAAATTTCTTGAGAAGGTGTTTTAATTGGTCAAAGAAAATTTCTTTTCCTGATAAAGTTGCTGGAAAAACTAATGATGACAAGAAGTTTCGACATGTATATACATCTACTTATTTTTATTTCGTTTTCACATAGAAACTCACTAAAGCATTATACATGTATATAATCATGTACAGTCTAGGTAAATAATTATAGTATGAATCCCCATAGTTTGAACTTTTCTAAAACATTTGATCAAATATGTTAATCCCAATAATAGCATAATAAAATTTATTATACTAACAATAATTCTAAGTACTTTACATATTTTAGCCCATTTAATACTCAGAATAATTTATTAATAGATTATTACTATTTTCCTCTTGTTAGAGATTAGGAAATTGAGGCACTGAGAATTTAAATAACTTGCTCAAGGACCTAAAACTACTAAGTGGTAGAGTCACCTTGCAGTGACCACAGAGTTCATCATCTTAACCACTTTGCTATACTGCTTCTCAGGATTATTTTAGCAGCATTAACTTTGTGATATTTGTGATAATCATGAATTATCAAAATTGGTTAATTTTGATACCACAGTCAACACTGGAAAATAAGTATGTCCTGATCGTCAAAAACGAGTTACTTGTTTGTGTAGATATTATGTATGTTACATTAACTATACAATGCTTAGAATATTATACTTAGTATTAATATTTAAAATGATATTATATCTGAATGGACATTATTTTAGGTAATCAGAGAATACTAATCCATTTTAAATAAGATGTTTAAAATTTTTACGCATTCCTACCACAAACACACCACTTTTGCTTTTTTTACATTGTGAAAGCCTTTAACTTAAGACCTAATAATGGATTTTTTAGTTTAATTACAATAAAAAAAGAGGATATACTACTTCAAAGAAAGATCTGATTATAATAGTATTAATAGTTTTAAAGGAAATATCAAAATAGGCCAGGACACTGGCTCATGCCTGTAATCCCAGCACTTTGGGAGGCCAAGGCAGGCAGATCACCTGAGGTTGGGAGTTCAAGACTAGCCTGACCAACATGGAGAAACCCTGTCTCTACTAAAAATACAAAAT
>CAUYLG010014961.1:0-27292 GCA_963573385.1 Cacajao melanocephalus | reverse complement strand
TAAAACCCCATCTCTACTGAAAATACAAAAATTAGCCAGGTGTGGTGGCTCATGCCTGTAATCCCAGCTACTCAGGAGGTCTGCTTGAACCCAGGAGGCAGAGGTTGCAGTGAGCCGAGATTGTGCCATTGCACTCCAGCTTGGGTGACAGAGCAAGACTCCATCTTTTTAAAAAAAAAAAAAAAAAAAGAACAACATACATCTGTTCCCAAAAATGACAGTCAGCAGCAAGAAAAAAGGTAAAGGCCTTTTATTTTTTTATTTATTGTATTATTTTTTTGAGACAGAGTTTTCGCTCTTGTTGTCCAGGCTGGAGTGAGGTGGCTCGATCTTGACTCACCAAAACCTCTACGTCCCGGGTTCAAGTGATTCTCCTGCCTCAGCCTCTTGAGTAGCTGGGATTACAGGCATGTGCCACCACGCCTGGCTAATTTTGTATTTTTAGTAGAGACGGGGTTTCTCTATGTTGGTCAGGCTGGTCTCAAACTCCTGACCTCTGGTGATCCATCCACCTCAGCCTCCCAAAGTGCTGGGATTACAGGTGCAAGCCACCACGCCCAGCCTTTATTTTTATTTATTTATTTTTGAGATGAAGTCTCACTCTGTCACCAGGCTGGAGTGCAATGGCGCGATCTCTGCTCACTGCAACCTCTGCCTCCCAGGTACAAGTGATTCTCCTGCCTCAGCCTGCTGTGTAGCTGAGATTACAGGTACCTGCCACAGGCCTGGCTAACTTTTTTTTTTTTTTTTTGAGACAGAGTCTCACTCCATCACCAGGCACCAGGCTGGAGTGCAGTGGCACGACCTCAGCTCACTGCAACCTCCACCTCCCGGGTTCAAGCAATTCTCTTGCCTCAGCCTCCCGAGTAGCTGGGACTACAGGTGCGCGCCACCATGCCCAGCTAATTTTTTTGTATTTTTAGTAGAGACGGGGTTTCACCATGTTGGCCAAGATGGTCTCGATCTCTTGACCTCGTGATCCACCCGCCTCGGCCTCCCAATGTACTGAGATTACAGGCGTGAGCCACCGCGCCCGGCCTAATTTTTTATATTTTTAGTAGAGACAGGGTTTCACCATGTTGGCCAGGTTAGTCTCAAACTCCTGACCTCAGGTGATCCTCCCACTTCAGCCTCCCAAAGTGCTATTGTTACAGGCGTAAGCCACCGCACCTGGCCGGTAAATTCCTTTAGTTCACCGAGGAAGGATAAACAGCAGGTCACTCTGTAGCCCTTAACCCTAGGGGGAAGGTGGCTTGGTAGGGATGTTTTCCAGTTTGTAGAACTTCTTGTTCTTCTGCCACTCAGCCTTCGTGTCTCCTTTCTTCTTCCAAACTTCTCTCCCCCCACCCTCCAGATTACCTGTTGTTGGTAGAAGTTGTTAGCGCTTTGTTCAAATCGTTCATCTTTGGTTTCTACAGTTTTCCCCAATTTCTGCAGCACCTGGGGATATAAGTCAGAAAGGCTCATAAAGTTATAGTCAAGTCTCTCTTACCTGTTGGCCTCATATGACCCTGGCTTCAGTCAAGAATCTCACTTATAATTGAAGGACTGTACTCTTACTAGACCAACAGAATTAGGAATGTAACAAACTGCTGAAAAAATAATCCTGTTTTATGGTTCTTTTCAAATTAGGGATAGCTCTAGAGGGTACGTAGTAGTGAGCTAGAGAATATATATGAATATAAAGCCCAGAAGAAATAAGGTATATCTGGCTAGGTGCAGTGGCTCATGCTGTAATCCCAGCACTTTGGGAGACCAATGAGGGTGGATCACCTGAGGTTGGGAGTTCAAGACCAGCCTGACCAATAAGGAGAAACCCTGTCTCTACTAAAAATACAAAATTAGCTGGGTGTGATGGTGCATGCCTGTAATCCCAGCTACTTGGGAGGCTGAGGCAGGAGAATTGCTTGGACCCGGGAAGTGGAGGTTGAGGTGAGCGGAGATCGCACCATTGCACTCCAGCCTGGGCGACAAGAGTGAAACTCTGTCAAAAGAAAGAAAAGAAGAAAGAAAGAAAGAAAGAAAAGAAAGAAAGAAAGGAAAGAAAGGAAAGAAATGAAGAAAGAAAGGAAGAAAGGAAGGAAGGAAGGAAGGAAGAAAGAAAGAAAGAAAGAAAGAAGGAAGGTATATTTTTCTGAATGAATATCATTGTTATTATTATATTTTCTTTGAGAAAGGGTCTTGCTCTGTTGCTCTGGCTGTAGTGCGGTGGCGCAATCATAGCTTACTATAGCCTCAACCTCCCTGGGCTCAAGCAATCCTCCCACCTTGGCCTCCCCAGTAGCTGGGACCACATGCTCACACCACCACACCCAGCTAATTTAAAAAATTTTTCCGTAGAGACAGGGTCTCACTATGTTGCTCAGGCTGGCTGAACTCTTGGGCTCAAGTGATCCTGCTGCCTCAGCCTCCCAGAGTGCTGCAATTATAGGCATGAGCTGCCAGGCTGGCTGTCATCATTATTAATATTTAAAGTGGTTTTTTTTTTTGAGAAGGAATGAGGAGAGCATTATATTCAAACAAGTATTCATGAGAAAAATGTAAAATGTGCATGGCTTTTAAAGGTAAAACATGAGCCTTGAAGACATTTTTTACTTGAGAGACTGTTTTCAGCTATAGCCATAGATTCCTCTAGATAGATGAGGTGAGTGAGAGAGGTTAGGCCAGGGACAATTCCCTCCTGAGGGCTTTTGTGGAAAGCTTTGAGAGGGCCTGATATAATGCATCTGAAACCTGGCTGGACATGAATGCTATCCATGTCTCCCGCCTCTCAACTAGAAAACCTGAGAGTCAAACCATCATACTGATGTCAGTGCTAATGCAAAAGACATGTGGATTAATAAGACCCAGTCTCTGTTCTCACAGGACACTCACTTATAAACAGGCAATATATGTAGTAAGAAAGCCCTGAGTCTTCTGCCTATAACCCCCATTTGGAAGGAGATACCAGCATCCTGCCATGCCCAAGTCAGAAACCCAGGAGTTGCCTTCAACTACTTCTCCTTCATCCTCTTCATGGAATCCCTCGCCATGTCCATCTCTAGAAACCATTCTACTCCCCTAGTCTCACTGCCACAGCCTTAGTCTAGGCCCTCATTGTTTATTACCTGGCCTGCTGTAGTAGATCTACCATGCTGCTGCTTACAACCTTCTAATTGTTCCCCATTCATCTGTTCAACACATTTTTATTAAATGGCCAATATGGGCTGGGCCCAGTGGCTCACGCCTTTAATACCAGCACTTTGGGAGGCCAAAGCAGGAGGATCACTTGAGGTCAGGAGTTTGAGACCACCTTGGCTAACAGGGTGAAACCCTGTTTGTACTAAAAAAAAAAAAAATTAGCTGGGCATGGTGGGAGGCCGAGGCAGGACAATCACATGAGCCTGGGAGGCAGAGGTTGCAGTGACCCAAAATCATACCACTGCACTCCAGCCTGGGCAACAGAGAGAAACTGTCTTACAAAAAAAAAAAAAGCCCAATATTTATGTTTAAGTAATAGTTCAAATTCTAGCTGTATGCAGGTCCTAAGGATCTGACCCTGCATTAAGCCTCACTTCTCATTCATATTCCTCCTCTCTGCAGGTTTCCTTTCTTAACACTTTTTTCCTGTCTTTTTTTTTTTTTTTTTTTTTTTGAGATAGAGTCTTCCACTGTCACCGAGGCTAGAGTACAATGGCATTATCTCAGCTCACTGCAACCTCCACCTCCCGAGTTCAAGCAATTCTCCAGCCTCAGCCTCCAAAGTAGCTGGGATTACAGGAGCCTGCCACCACACCCAGCTAATTTTTCTATTTTTAGTATAGACGGGGTTTCACTGTGTTAACCAGGCTGGTCTCGAACTCCTGACCTCATAATCCACACACCTTGGCCTCCCAAAGTGCTGGGATTACAAGTGTGAGCCATCACACCTGGTCCCCTAACACTTTTTTAGTTTCCTGAATAAGCCAAACTGTTGCTTTTCATAGATGCTGGTCCCTTTTTCTAGAATACCTTCCCCCACCTTGTCTGCCAGGTAAGTATCTTACAAAACCCAGTTCATACTCCGTGTCTTTTGTGATACTTAACCATATCCACTTCATCCCACTGATCGATTATTCTCTCCCTCCCAAATGCTTGCAACTTCTCTCACTTGTATACAGTTCTATTATTGTTTTATTATTTCTATGTATTTGTTTATTCTCCTAAACTATAGGGTCCTTAAGGATTAGGTACTTGCTTGGCTCATTTAGATTTCTCAGTATCCAGCAACTAGATAATTAATAATTGTAACAGGAAGGAGAGAAAGACTGATATAGGAGGGGATGAATGAGTGAAGCCTTGGAGTAGGATTTTGCTAGACTGAAATAGAGTATAGGGGCCAGGCACAGTGGCTCACACCTGTAACCCCAGCAGTTTGGGAGGCTGAGGCAGATGGGTCCCCTGATGTCAGGAGTTCGAGACCAGCCTGATCAACATGGTGAAACCCTGTCTCTACTAAATACAAAAAAAAAATTAGCCAAGTATGGTGATGCATGCCTGCAATCCCAGCTACTTGGGAGGCTGAGGCAGGAGAATTGCTTGAACCTGAGAAGCAGAGGTTGCAGTGAGCTGAGATTGTGCCATTTTTGCACTCCAGCCTGGGCAACAGAGCAAAACGCTGATTTAAAAAATAATAAGAAAAATAAATAAATAAATAAATAAAGGGTGAGAGTAGAAAGAGGATTCCAGTTAGAGACGACAGCATCAGCAAAATCACAGGAGTACACAGCTTCACGAGCTAGTTCAGCATGGCTGTTATGGGGAGTGGTGGGGAATAAAACCAGAAAGGGAGACTGGAGTTTCATTATGAAGGGCTTTGAATGCCATGCAAGAGTAGCCAGATCTGGGGAGTGTGGCAGGCTCTGTGGAAAGACTGATTCATATCTCCATTCTTTTTTTTTTTTTTTTTAAGAGAATTCTTGCTATGTTGCCCAGGCTGGAGTGCAGTGGTGCAATCTTGGCTCACTGCAACCTCTGCCTCCTAGGTTCAAACGATTCTTCTGCCTCAGCCTCCCAAGTAGCTGAGATTACAGGCGCCCACCACTATGCCTGAGGAATTTTGTATTTTCAGTCGGGTTTCGCCATGTTGGCCACGTTGGTCTTGAAATCCTGACCTCAGGTGATCTGCCCACCTCAGCCTCCCAAAGTGCTGGGATTACAGACATGAGCCACCTCGCCTGGCCAGTATCTCCATTCGTAACCCAGGGTGTGTCTCATTCCTGGAGCTCTTGCTGCAGTGGTTAAGATCAAGCACTCCGGAGTTAGACAGATGTGAACTCCTATCTTGGCCTTTCTACTTACTGACGCTAAGTCTCCAGGCAAGTCACTTAAACTTTTGAGCCTCAGTTTATAGGACCCCCTTTCCCCCATTAAGATAATATTTATATCCTGGAGTTGTTAGGAGATTAAATGCTATTTGGCATGTAAATTGCTTTCTCAGTGCTGCCCCACAGAGAGCCCTCAATATATACTCACTGTCATTATGTTTAGTTTTGCTCCCTTGCCTGTAAATAGTTGTATTTCCTTTTTGATTTGGCCATATCTGTTTGTGTCTGTCTCTAACTCCACCTCACTTGCCACACAGCCCTGGATGTGCACCCTGGCTCCACCCTTCCCCACTAACACTGTCCTCTACCAGAAAGTTGCAAAACCACGTTAGTGGTTTAAGTGTAGCTCTTAACTTCCTTTCTGCTACCCCTCCCTTCCTTTGCCCCTATTTGGTTCTTCATAGGTAGAGAAGATAGAAAAAACAGAAAAGAAAACTTAGTCTAGAGTCAGTGTAGGGGATGACTGGGGCAGACTGGTCTCCCCAATCCCCAAAAGGCTCAAGGCCAAAAGGCCTGGAGGGTGTGGGGTCGGGGGGTACTGTGAGAAACTTCCCCACCTTCCAATTCAGAAAGTGAAAACGTGTTACCACCCTGAAACATACCCCAGTGCTCTGCAGCTGAAGTAATTTGTTGCCATAAGCAACAGGTATACGTTAGGGCACCGACACTATGTCTTAGGTGTTCTTCCTTAATGAAAGACCCTTGAGGGAACAGAGTGCATAAATGCTAAACAGATGTTTGTTGAAAGAATGAATAAATCCTACTTTTGGATCACTTCCTAATGAAAGCCCATATAATGCTAATCCCTAAAATTCTGCTTTGAGAATTCTGCCCCAATGTGTCTGGCCTGGCAGCTAAGTTAGAATACAAATATTTAAGGAGAAATAGCCAGAGCAAGCCAAGAAAGCAAATGTGGCAAAATGTTAACACTTGGTGAATCTGCGTGAAAAATATTCCAGTGTTCATTGATCGATTTTAACTTTTCTGTAGTAGATCAGGTTTAGGGGTGGAAGCAGAGCTTTAAAAAAAAATTACGTCTGGGTACGGTGGCTCATGCCTGTAATCCCAGCACTTTGGGAGGCCGAGGCACGAGGTAGGAGATCGAGACCTATCATGTTTTAGTTAATTCCCTCAGTTGGGGTAGTTTGCATAGGGCCTGGATAGTTGATGATATTATAAAATTTTGCTAAAAATTTTCTTAGGTGCAGTAATTTTATTGTGGTTATGTAGGAAATACTTGTTTATTTTGTGACAGAGTCTATCTAGCTCTATTGCTCAGGCTGGAGTGCAGTGGCACAATCTCAGCTTACTGCAACCTCCACCTCCTGGGTTCAAGTGATTCTCCTGCCTTAGCCTCCAAGCAGCTAGGACTACAGGCACATGCCACCACGCTCAGCTAATTTTTATACTTTTTGGTAGAGACGGGATTTCGCCACATTGGCCAGGCTGGTCTCAAACTCCTGACCTCAGGTGATCTACCCATCTCATCCTCTGAAAGTGCTGGGATTACAGCTGTGAGCCACTGCGCCTGGCCGGAAATCTTTATTTTTAGGATATATGATAAAGTAAGCTTTCCTTAAAAGGTCCTAATATATTTTTCCAGCCTTTTCTCTGACCACTCCCTGTGCTCCAGCTCAGCTGTTATTTCTCACTCCAGGTTCCATGCGTTGCTTATGCTGGCATTTCTCAGCTAGAATGCTCTCTGACCACTTGCCTGAAAAACTACTAATCGTCCATAATTCTTATTTCAAATTCAGCCTCCACTATAAAACCTCTCGATTCTCCCCAGTCTTTTTGTCCTCTGAATTCCCTTAAACCTGCATCCCTCAGGTCACTTATTTTTATTATTATTTTAACTAGATTGTAAGCTTCTGGCAAGCAAGAATGTCTCTTACCTCTAAATTCCCTGCTGGGTCCAGCTCAGTACCCTGAACAAAGGAACTTTTCTGTAAATATTTGTTGGATTAAACCTCTGGGATTTAAGTTGAGTACATGTCAACAGAGGAGAAGATGAACAAAGGAGTGGTAAACAAAGCCCCTTCCAGGGGGATCTGAGAGGTTTGCCATGAGAAATCACAAACAGACGGTGAAAGCAGTACTATAGTTTGAAATGTGAAGATGTATCATACTAAAAAAAACCACACACACACACACACAATAAAGCCAGCTTAAATTCAGTCTCATGTTGAGTTTGGGCGGGAAATGGAAAACAGACCAAGAATGTGTCATCCCCACTGTGTTTAATGGTCACCAGACCTCCACTCCCAGCTTTTCAGAGGATGCCTGAACAAAATGTGCTTCTACCCCTGAGCTCTGCTCCTGAGAGAGGATCAGCAGGAAGTGGGAGAGGCACAGATGTTGAGAGTGGCTTATCAGGAACGTTGTAAAGCAGCAGCCTGAGGTTAGGATTCAGAGGCAGGACACCTGGGTTTCAGTCATATTTCTGCTACTTACCAATCTCTTTTGATCCTTGTTTCCTTATTTCTAAAACAGAGATGCTAATAACCTGCTTAAAGGGTAGAATAGATGAAAGGAGATCATACTGCTAGAATGGGCTCCATAAAGGGAGAGATAATCACTTTCTTACATCCCTGTCTCTAATCCATAACAGGTTCTTGATATTTGACACATTAGCTATTACTTATTACTCACAAGATTAAATCCAACTGCTTGCAGAAAAATTGAAAAGTGTTGCAAGGAATCCTTTCATTTTAGTGCAAATTTCTACCTCTTTATCTTGCTCTCAACAACTTCTCAAGACTCAATCAAGGACTGGCTTCCGGCTGACTGAGCTGAGCTCCCGGCATCCCAGGCCATTTCCAACTGACCCAAGTTCAACCTCTGCCTACCCTTGTGTCTAGTCTGGGTTCAGAATACCTTGTTTTCTGCATCAACTAGGAATTCCCCATGGCAGACTTGAGTTTGCTCCTCTTTTTCTACCTCCTCAGGGTTCAGGCCAGAAGAACCTGAGCGACTGGTTCTCTCTTTGGGAAGTATTTGACTCTGAGTCAAATGTGACTCCTTTTCAATACAGTGTTCTTACTATATTGAGTTTCATCAAGAACATCAACCCTCTCATTTTACAGGCTCGAGATCTGAAGCCCAGAGCAGAATATTATTTAGCCAAGGTTTGGAGTCCATGCTTACAAAGGAGTGAAAGCCCAAAGCAAGGTCATAGTGTTGACGAGAGGCTAGATGAAGACAGAGGATGCGAGAGTGAAATACAATCAATTGGTATGTCTTTTATTTTAAAAAATTTTTATTTTTCTTTTTTGAGACAGGGTCTCCCTCTATTGCCCTGTCTTGAGTGAGGTGGTATGATCACCATTCACTGCAGTCTTGACCTCCTGGGCTCAAGGGGTCCTCCCACCTTGGCCTCCCAACGTGCTGGGATTACAGGAGTGAACCACTGTGTTTGGCCCGTATGTCTTTTTAAAATTACTATTATTCATGAGTATTTTGTCTTTTAGGGTTTTTGTTTTGTTTCAACCACAGTATGGCCTTTTCATGTCCAGGACTTCCTGCTCGCCCACACTGTTTCTAGCTAGACCTTCCCATAGGCACTGCTCTTGGGTCTACCAGATGTGTCAGCTTTCAGAGAGGCTCAAACTAGGATCAAGGTGAAGCTAGGGTAAGTGACGTAACAAAGTCTGGCTACACAAACTCTTCCCCTTTTCCTCCTCTCTTTCGCATGACCTCAAATGATAGAAAAAGTATACACAGTCCCTCCCTTCCATTCCGGGCTCTTAAAGTCAGGAGCTACATCTACATTCCATCAGTTCTTTGCTGATAAATCAACTTGGGAGAGCTGGTTGCCCTTAAGCCTTCCCAGGGCTCAAACCAGTGTTCTACCTTTAGAAGGTAATAGAGATATTTAATTCTTTTCTTTTCTTTTTTTGAGACAGAGTTTTGCTCTTGTTGCATAGGCTGGAGTGCAATGGCACGATCTCGGCTCACCGCAACCTCCGTCTCCCAGGTTCAAGTGATTCTCCTGCCTCAGCCTCCAGGGAAGCTGGAATTACAGGCATGTGCCACCACGCCTGGCTAGTTTTGCATTTTCAGTAAAGACCGGGTTTCTCCATGTTGGTCAGGCTGACCTCAGGTGATCTGCCTGCCTTGGCCTCCCAAAGTGCTGGGATTACAGGCGTGAACCACCATGCCCAGCCTAGAAGATAATAGGGATATTTCAGTTGTTAAGCACAGCTGTTCATCCAAATGCTCCTAAGTCCATCAGCTCTTAGAAAATCAAAACTTCTCCGTTGTAGAAGGCAGCCTAGGCTCAATAAAGAGAGCGGGGGAAAAAAAAAAGAAAAATGGAAACTCTGTCTCAGGTCCTTCTTGTCTCTCCCTGGCTGACACATCTTCCCAAACCACCTTGTCTACTAGGGTCTTAGTAGGTGGAGAGCAGAAGTTCAGATTAGAAGCAAAGATAATATTCTAGACAGGTAGAAACAAAAATGCCATCAAAATGCGTAGAGAGTGTCCCCAGGATCTAGATTGGCAGGCAAGCAATCGATGGGCAGCCTACCTAAATGCCAGTGCTGGGGCAGGGCTACCTGGCACTCTGCACACAGATGTGGTTCATCATCCTGGGAGGTGTACTCCCCCACGCCAAAGGGCGGGTACAGGAAGCAGATATGGGCTTCTGCTTACATCAGCTGAAACAGCTGAAACACCACCCAGAGGCCAGGCAGAGTGAGGGAGGGGGAGAACTATGCAGGATTATTCTAGCCTTCGGTGGACTCCCCATCCAAGCTAAGCCAAGGTGCACACTGGCACCCGCTGCATCGCTGTCTTTGACTGGGGAAGTTACCCTCTGGAAAATTACCCTCCAGTTTCATCATCTGTAAAATACCAATTTTGGATTGCTAGGACAAAACTTGAATCAAAGGCAGCCACTGTCGTCAACTCCTTTCTTTCACGTTTTCTGGGTCAGCCTGAGGGTTGTCGAAGGTTCTGCCAGAGACTGTTGTCTCCCCAGCCACCCTCATTCTTGCCTAAGATAGGGTGGCCGTCTCCGATCTCTCTCCAATCTGCCAGTTTTCATGGAAGCCCACTCCCCACTCCCGTTTCCCCGGAAGAGCGGGAGACCCTCCTCGTCAGCCCAGGCCTTTCGGGGCCCCTGAGCGCCCTGCCCGCCCCTCCTGCCCGCCAGGCCTTGGCCTTCGCTCCCTGAGGGCCGGACAGACTGCAAGGCCCGGCCGCCTACCTTCTCCTGGGCCCTGCTGAACTTCTTCTGCACCTGCTTGGCGAAGAGGCCGGCCGCGCCGCCCGCCTTGCCCTCTGCCATCCTGCCGGCTCCCCTAGGGCCGCCGCCTGGCCCCGCGCCCTGTGGTTTTCTGAGGCCCCCGAAGAGGAAGTGCGGGCTCCCGGCATGCCTCGCATCCGGCCCCGGCCCTGCGCCACCCCTGACCGCCCCCTGCCAGCCCCAGGCCCGCCCTGCGGCCTAACACTCTACGCCCGAGGGCGGCTGGGGCAGCCCGGCTCGAAGGGGCGGGACGGGGCCTGCCCTCAGGCGGCGCTCGCTCGAGGCCAGCATCCGATCTCTAGCCCTGGCCCGGAACCTCGACCCCACTGAACCGGGTCCTCCGCAGTGGACCGAGACTCATTTGCTCCGGAAAGCCAGTTCCCATCACAGTGAGCACTGGAAAGTAACTGCAACCGCAAGGTAGAAAATGGTGTGCGTTCCACTCAGCGATAGGACTACAGTATCGAAAACGCATTGAGGTTCTGTGGGTATGCATGCGAGGCCGCCATTAAATTGCGTTTCTTGCTCCAGGTTGCAGTGTAGGCTCTAAGCCTGTTAACTGATAGGGATAGAGTGCAGAAAACGGGCAGGACCCCCCATGCGGCTTTGAAAGGGAGGAACAGGCCGGGCATGGTGTAATCCCAGCACTTTGGGAGGCCCAGGTGGGTGGATCGCCTGAGGTCAGGAGTCTGAGACCAGCCTGACCAATAGGGTGAAACCACGTCTCTACTGAAAACACAAAAATTAGCCGGGCGTGGTGGTGGGCACCTATAGTGGCAGCTACTCAGCTGAGGCAGGAGAATTGCTTGAACCCTGAGGCAGAGGTTGCAGTGAGCCGAGATCAAGCCACTGCACTCCAGCCTGGGTGACAGAGTGACACTCCGTCTCAAAAAAACAAAAAACAAAAAACAAAAAAAACAACTGAGCTGGAGATAGAAACGGGGTGGGGGGCTGATTCTTAGGCCAGGGAGTGATCGCACTGAAAAAAGGCCGAGGAGGAGAGTATGGACGCCCATGCTGGAGATGGGGAGCAGGTTTTTCTAGTTGGAGTACAGTGTACTGGATGGAGGCAGAATGTGAACGCAAACACAGATTGTGCAAATTGGGGTGGGGCTGTTGAGATGACAACTATTGTTTCTCTAGGGAAAAGTTCTCCAAAAAATTCCTCCCTGACCTGTTTGAGGGGATAGCTGGAGATTAGGATGCCAGGCTTGGAGGAACCACGTACTCAGATTTTACAGGGCAGGTAAAATTTCCTCAAGGAAGGGAAGAAGTTCAAAATAACACTTCTTAAGGAGTGGAGGGGGAAGATACGAGCCTGACACAAAATCAGAGGCCCTTGTATGCCATTGTGTTCTTGTTCGTTCCCCAAAACAGCCATTACTGCACTCAAGGTCAACTGTGTGGCAGGCATTGCTGGATGCTCTGAAACTACAGATGAATAAAATGCAGTCCCTGACCTTAAGTTGCTTAAAGTCAGGTCAGGGCAGTGGTTTACGCCTATAATCATAGCACTTTGGGAGGCCAAGGCAGGTGGATTGCCTGAGCTCAGGAATTCGAGACCAGCCTGGGTAACGCGGTGAAACCCTGTCTCTACTAAAATACAAAACATTAGCCGGACGTGGCCATGTGCACCTGTAGTCCCAGCTACTTGAGTGGCTGAGGCAGGAGAATCGCTTGAACTCAGGAGGTGGAAGTTGCAGTGAGCTAAGATTGCACCACTGCACTCCAACCTGGGTGACAGAGCAAGACTCATTCTCCAAAAAAAAAAAAAAAGTGCTTAAAATCTGGCCAGGTACCATGGCTTATGCCTGTAATCTGAACACTTTAAGAGGCCAAGGAAGGTGGATTGCTTGTGCCCAGGAGTTTGAGACTAGCCTGGGCAACATAGCAAGACCTTGTCTCTGCTAAAAATACAAAAATTAATTGGGCATGGTGGCACACGCCTGTAGTCCTAGCTACAAGGGAGGCCAAGCTGAGAGGATCGCCTGAGCCAGGGGAGATAGAGGCTGCAGTGAACCCTGATGGTGCCGCTGCATTCCAGCCTGGGCAATGAGTGAAACCCTCTCTCAATAAATAAATAATAAATATTAATAAATAAGTATATAAATAAAGATGCTTAAAGTCTGGAGGTGGAGATAGGTGGGTACTCAGGTGATTATAATGTATTGTACTTAATTCATTTGTAGAGATGGATACAAAATTTTCTGGCAATAGGTGATTAGGGTTTGTTTGTTTGTTTGTTTGGAGACAGGGTCTTGCTTTGTTGCTCAGGCTGGAGTGCAGCAGTGCCATGAGGGCTCACTGCAGCCTCTACCTTCCAGGCCCAAGTGATCCTCTCACCTGAGCCTTCCAAGTAGCTAGGACTAAGGTGTGTGCATGCCATCACTCCTGGCTACCCAGACTGATCTGGAACTCTTGAGCTCAAGCAATCTACCTGCCTCAGCCTCCCAAAGTGCTGGGATTACAGGTATGAACCATCATGCCCAGCCAGGTGATTAGGGTTTATTCTGGATTTAGATTTGGTGATGTCCTGGGAGAGGCAGGGTGACAAAAATGGAAGGACTTGATATTGGATGGGGAGGACTGGGGAGAAGCACAGAGAATGGCAGTACTGCAGGAACACTGAGGGTAGATGGCAATGTAACAGGTATGTCACTAGCAGAAGGAGGCCAATACCTGTGTCCCTCCCAGGACTACATGGCATCCACAGCAATGCAACCCAGCCACTGGCTCCTAAGAAACTCTGTTTAGTGCCAATATCTTGCAGACTGAAATGGATGATCACCAAATCATGTAGTGTTAGAGAAGAAACACCCTTAGAAGTTAATTAGATAGCAAAGTTGAGTCACAGAAAGGGCTGACGACTTGCCTAAAGTCACCCAGCTCCTCAGTGGTGGAACTGGGATGGGAACAGACTCAACCTCTTCCAGCACATGTGGTGTTCTAGAGGCCTCTACTGAGCCTGCCAATTCCAGGGTCTGTCTCAGCCAGTTTCTCCTTCTGTAATGTTGAATACCCTAGTCCCTCTTGACTGGTCTTCAGTGATTGACATGAAAAGCTGATTCTCATCCTTTTTAGCCTTCCCCTTTCACTTCCCCCTTTGCCTTCTCATAGGCCACACTAACAGACTGAGCCTTGGCCAGGATACAGCAGAATTATCAGTTTCCCAGTTCTCTGTAGTTTTGAGAACCCTAGATCCGGTTGTCTATTTTAGTCCCAGCCTTGAAGTGCTGATTCACACTTAGCTTGAGGCCTATGTTGTTGTCACCTCTTCCTTTCTGTTCTGTCTCTTCCCCTCAACCCTTTCCTTTCTTTGTTTAGTATCTTCTCTTCTCTCCTTTTTTCTATTCTTGGTTCTCCAGTCTCTTTTTTTTTGAGACAGGGTCCTACTCTGTTGCCCAGACTGGAATGCAGTGGCGCAATCTTGGCTCACTGCAGCCTTGACCTCCCAGGCCCAAGCGATTCTCTCCAGTTTCCTTTCTAATTCGTCACTTTCTTTTTTTCTTTTCCTTTCTTTCTTCTTCTTCTTCTTTTTTTTTTTTTCTTGAGGCAGAGTCTTACTGTGTTGCCAGGCTGGAGTGTAGTGACACGATCTCAGCTCACTGCAACCTCCCCCTCCCTGGTTCAAGCGATTCTCCTGCCTCAGCCTCCAGAGTAGCTGGGACTACAGGTGCATGCCACCCCACCCAGCTAATTTTTGTATTTTTAGTAGAGACGGGGTTTCACCATGTTGGCAAGATGGTCTCTATCTCTTGACCTTCTGATCCGCCCACCTCAGCCTCCCAAAGTGCTGGGATTACAGGCGTGAGCCGCCGCGCCCGGCCTCTAATTTCACTTTCTTAGTCTGCTGGTGTCTGTCCTGGCTCCGAATCTTATACTTCGGGTCTCTGGTGTATCCTAGTAGTTGCCATCCCCCAGAAACTTGGGGTGGGCACTTGTTTTAGGCACTGAAAGGGGAAACAAAAGAAGAATGAACCCACGGTCTACCTGGGAAAGTTAGGGCACATTCAGTCACTCGGGAACTTTTTTTGTTTTTTTTTGAGACAGAGTCTTGCTCAGGCTAGAGTGCAGTGGTGCGATCTCAGCTCACTGTAACTTCTGCCTCCCAGGCTCAAGTGATTCTCCTGCCTCAGCCTGGGATTATAGGCACCTACTACCGCACCCAGCTAATTTTTGTATTTTTAGTAGACACAGGGTTTCACCGTCTTGGCCAGGTTAGTCTCGAACTCCTGACCTCATGATCCACCTGCCTTGGCCTCCCAAAGTGCTGGGATTACAGGCATAAGCCACTGCGCCTGGCCCACTCGGGAACTTTTTAAAGTACTCTGTGCCTTTGAATATAAAAATATGCACAAGAATAGGGCAGATGGGCAGATTAGTGGATAGGTAGATCCTAAAGTAACCCAAAATGGATAATGTAAATCTACTCCAACTGGGCTTGGGTTGTGGACTGGTAAAGGTAGCAGCAAAGGGAAGAACCAGCACACAGATATGGTGAAATCCAATTTGGATCCTATAACTGCATTTCTTTTAATTCAGTGGTCCCTAATTTTTTTGGCACCAGGGACCAGTTTTGTGGAAGATAATTTTCCACAAACCAGGGTGGGAGATGGTTTTGAGATGATTCAAGTGCATTACATTTATTATGTACTTTATTTCTATTATTATTAATTATAATATATAGTGAAATAATTATACAACTCACCATAATGTAGAATCAATGGGAGCCCTGAGCTGGTTTTCCTACAACTAGATGGTCCTATCTGGGGGTGATGGGAGACAGTGACAGATCATCAGGCATGGGGACCCCTGCTCTACAGGGCTTAATTATAAATAGAAAGACACAGTATAAGAATGTGTATCTAGTTTTATTTGCTTTTAGAATGTTTTTTACTTGTTAATCACAAGTCCTGTTGCAGATCTAAGAACCATTTTGGGAAGGTCATTGGACTCAGGAAAATGTTCAGTTGGAGGCAATGACCTGAAGGAAACACAGTTAATGTCCACAGTCAGTAACTCCTGCCTACATCCTTTCTTGTTTCCCCAGGGCTCCCAGTTAAGTATGGTTTTGTACTGGGTTTATGGGAAGTTGAGATGTCGGGGACAGGGAGGCAGGAAGTCAGCCTCAACTGTGATAGGACAGCTCAGTGTTACAGGTACGTACCCAGAACACAGTCCTGCAAGGACAGACCTTGAAATGGCCATGAGCCAAGATTCATGCACAAGGCTCCAGAATGTGTTTGAAGGGTGGAGGACACAGTGAAATGTATTGTGTGGCCTTTCCACCAGGTCAGTGAAGGCAGAGTCTCACCTAACTCTCAAGCATTATTTAAGGTGGTAAAATCTGTTTCAAAAATTAGAGCAGGCCAGGGACAGTGGCTCATGCCTGTAATCCCAGCACTTTGGGTGGTGGGCGGATCACTTGAGGTCAGGAGTTTGCAACCAGCCTGACCAACATGGTGAAACCACATCTTTACTAAAAAATACAAAAAAAAAAATTAGCTGAGTATGGTGTTTCATGCCTACAACCCTAGCTCCTTGGGAGGCTAAGGCAGGAGAATCAATTGAACCCAGGAGTCAGAGGCTACAGTGAACTGAGATCACTCCACGGTACTCCCGCCTGGGTGACAGAGTGAGACTCTGTCTCAAAAAAAAAAAAAAAAAAGTTAGAGCAAATTCTCATAGTGTCCTTAGAAAGACCTTGTGGGAGAGGAGGTTGGTGCCTCCTTCCCTTGCCCAGGAGCACACAGGCCTTTCTGAACCTGATTTCCCTGGGCTTTGACTTAGGAAGGCACTGATACGTCCCTGGTTCAGATCTGATGTTGCCACTGTCTTACCCTAAGCAGTAAACAATACAGTGACATCTGCTCTGTGGGTGCGTGGAGGGGAGGGAATTCAGATGGCAGCGTTATTGAGGGAAAGTACACTATGGAAGGAAGGGAAAGGAGTAAACACACGAATATGATAAGGAAGATGACAGCTTGCCCAGTGACTTTTGTTCCCCAACCCAGCCAGTGCGTGGGTCTCCAGGTGACCCCATTTCAACCCATTATTTGAGAGGACTCACATTATTTATCCAGGAGATGTAAGCAGAGACCCGGGTGAAGACTGTAGGCTTCTTGGAGACATTACAGCCCTGGCTAGACACAAAGCTGGTCACTCCGTGGACAGAATACTTGCCACTCACCAAGCAATGCAGAGGGCCTCCAGAATCACCCTGCAGGGAGGAGAAGCAGAGTCCTAAAACTCCAGATCTTCCGGCTTTTGCTTGCACTCCGCCCACCCCCCATATCTGCTTGTGAAATTCTGTACAGTTTTAAAGCTCCCATGCAAATCTCCACTTCCTTCATGTCCCCACAATCAAAATGAATCTCTTCTTCCTTTCTTAACAACCACAGTACTTCTTCTCTTTTGCTGCACTTATTTCATGTTCTGCCTTGTATTTTGGTTTCATAATTTGTTTCTACCTCCCACGCATGTCTATGAGCTTTCTGAGAGAGAAACTCCTACCAAGATCTTTCCTCGCCACAATGCTAGCATAGAACTTTAAACATATAAAGTTCAATCGCTTTTATTGGTTTAAATTGAACATGGGGTGGCAAAAATAGGGCATTCTAATAATTTCTTTATCCCCAGCATTTAGACCATCTAATAATTTCTTTATCCCCAGCATTTAGACCATCTAATGATTTCCTTAACCCCAGCATTTAGACCAATGGGTATAATTAGACCAAGTATTTAGACTTGGTAGTCAACACATGCTAAACTAAACTGGAATGAAGAGGAAAGTGATGTACTAGGTTACGTGCTCAATCAGGGCAAGCTGGGTTTATGGAATATGATCTTGCCTCCCTTTTTACTCAGCTTCCAGAATGCCAGGCCCATAATGCCACACATAAAATGGGAAGATAATTCTCTGGAAAATCTGAACAGCCAAGAGGAAAGACCTAAAGACGCTGACACTGGAGGTCCTCCAGTAAAATGGCCTAGCCAGAGCACCTGACAGAGAATCCACTATTGATGAACCCCACCGAAGGCTCAGAGCTACCAACCAGCCCACCCACTCTGGGTAAAAATACCACCCCCACTGTGAAAAGCAGATGGTTAAGGATCACCAAACATCTAAAGAATGCCTCTAATATAAAAATAAAGATTGAAACAAAGAGACAAGGAGCTAAATAAAAAATGAAGGCAACTGGCCGGGCGCGGTGGCTCACACCTGTAATCCCGAGCACTTTGGGAGGCCAAGGTGGGCGGATCACAAGGTCAAGAGATAGAGACCATCCTGGCCAACATGGTGAAACCCCGTCTCTACTAAAAATACAAAAATTAGCCGGGTGCGGTAACGCATACCTGTAGTCCTAGCTACTTGGGAGAGTCCTAGCTGAGGCAGGAGAATTGCTTGAACCCGGGAGGCGGAGGTTGCAGTGAGCCAAGATTGCACCATTGCACTCTGGCTTGGTGACAGAGTCAGACTCCGTCACACACACACACACACACACGACAACCAAGACTATGCAGGGAGAAAAAAACAAGCAATAAAACCAGGACTAATAGGCCAGCCTCGGTGGCTCACGCCTGTTATCCCAGCACTTTGGGAGGCCAAGGTGGGCAGATCACCTGAGGTCAGGAGTTCGGGACAAGCCTGGCCAACATGGTGAAAAACCATCTCTACTAAAAATACAAAAATTAGCTGGGCTTGGTGGCACATGCCTGTAATTCCAGCTACTTGGGAGGCTGAGGCAAAATCGCTTGAACCCAGGAGCTGGAGGTTGCAATGAGCTGAGATCGCATCACTCTACTCTAGCCTGGACAACAGAGCGATACTCCATCTCAAAAACAAACAAACAAAACAACCATGACTAATATGCATCCATGGTACAAGAACAGCATGCTACTAAATAGATCATTCAGAAAGCAAAAAGAGCCTTTGGAAATTATAAATCTGATAGAAATAAGAGACTGGAAGAGTCGGAACATAACAAAATACAGAGAAAAGAAGAGGACCAGATTAGGAGGTAAACATGTGAGTAACAGAAATTCTAGAAAGAGAAAAGTAAAAATGGAGTGTGAGGAGATCACAAACACTTTCTGAATCAAACACCTGGAGTTTCCAGGAAAACCCACCTATTAAGTGTCCCTCACGATCAATGCAAATAGATCCATACAGACTACTAGGTCAAGAGAAGATGATACAGGTCACTTAACAAATTAGTGGAGAGTGTGTGGGGTTGAATTAATGAAAAATTGACAATATTAAGTAAATGAAAAAGACAATTATTAACATGGAAAATTTAAAAAGTAGTGCAGCAAGGGCTGACCATGGTGGTTTATGACTGTAATTCCAGCACTTTGGGAGGATGAGGGAGAAGGATTGCTTAAGTTAAAGCCAGGAGTTTGAGACCAGCCTGGGCTACAAAGCAAGACCCCCATCTCTATAAAAAAATTTTAAAAATCAGCTGAGTGTGGTGGCATGTGCCTCTAGTCCTGGCTGCTCAGGAGACTGAGGTGGGAGGATTGTTTGAGCCCAGGAATTCAAGGCTGAAGTGAGCTGTGATTGTGCTAATGCATTCCAGCCTGGGTGACAGAGTAAGACCATGTCTCTTAAAAAAAAAAAAAAAGTTATGCAGCCAATGAAAAGTAAACCTAGAATATATTACATGATTTAGTTGTAAATAGCATTTTATATAATCATAGTGAATACTGAATGTTGATCTAACCAAAATATTTTGAGAGGTTGAAGTGGTGACCAGAAAATGTCATGCTTGGAAGGTAGGTATGTGTACATAAAAAAGAAAGAGATTCACATCTGCCATAATGTCTGAACTGAAAAATAGCAATGTAAGTATGTAATTTTAAAGATATAGAGGTAGACACCAAAAGAATCGGCTGAAGAGTTGAAAGTGGCCTCCTGTGGGGTGAGAGAACTAGAGTAGCTATTCTTTTCCACTATTGAGACCCATAATCTTATTTGCCAATTTAAGCTTCAATAAAAAGTAAAACTTCGGGCCAGGTGTGGTGGCTTACACCTGTAATCCCAGCACTTTGGGAAGCTGAGGTGGGCAGATCACGTGAGGCCAGGAGTTTGAGACTAGCCTGGCCAACATAGGGAAACCCTGACTCTACTAAAAATACAAAATAAAATTAGCCAGGTATGGTGGCGCATGCTTGTCATCCCAGCTACTCAGGAGGCTTAGGGACAAGAATTGTTTGAACCCAGGAGGAGGAGGTTGCAGTGAGCTGAGATTGTGCCACTACACTCCAGCCTGGGTGACTGAGCAAGACTGTCTCAAAAACAAACAAACAACAAACAAATGTAAAACTTAAAAAAGAATTAGGGAAAGGACCAAAATTTCAAATTGGGATAATTGTGTGTGTGTGTGTGTGTTTTGTTTTGAGACGGAATCTCACTCGGTTGCTCAGGCTGCAGTGCAGTAGTGCCATCTCGGCTCACTGCAACCTCCGCCTCCCAGGTTCAAGTGATTCTCCTGCCTCAGCCTCCTGAGTAGCTGGGACTACAGGTGTGTGCCCCCACGCCTTGCTAATTTTTTTTTTGAGACAGAGTTTTGCTCTTATTGCCCAGGCTGGAGTGCAATGGCATGATCTTGGCTCACTGCAACCTCCGCCTCCCAGGTTCAAGCAATTCTCCTGCCTTAGTCTCCCAAGTAGCTGGGATTACTTAAGATCAGGAGTTAGAGATTAGGCTCAGTAACATAGGGTAGGTAGGTAGGAAAAGAATACCAGGTATGTGCCACCATGCCTGGCTAATTTTGTATTTTTAGTAGAGACGGGGTTTCTCCATGTCGGTCAGGCTGGTCTTGAATTCCTGACCTCGGGTGATCCACCCGCCGTGGCCTCCCAAAGTGCTGGGATTATAGGCATGAGCCACCGAGCCCAGCTGTTTGTTTGTTTGTTTTTTTTTTTTTTGAGACAGAGTCTTGCTCTTCTTGCCCAGGCTGGAGAGCAATGGCCCAATCTTGGCTCACCGCAACCTCTGCCTCCTGGATTCAAGCAATTCTCCCTCCTCAGCCTCCCAAGTAGCTGGGATGACAGGCATGTGCCACCTTGCCTGGCAGCTAATTTTGAATATTTAGTAGAGACAAGATTTCTCCATGTTGGTCAGGCTGGTCTCGAGCTCCTGACCTCAGGTAATCCGCCCGCCTTGGCCTCTCAAATGGAATTGCAGGCGTAAGCCACTGCCTTGTTTGTTTTTTTAAAGACAGAGCCTCTGCCCAGGCTGGAGTGCAGTGGTATGATCATAGCTCACTGCAGTCTCAATCTCCTGGGCTCAAGCAATCCTCCCACTTCAGTATCCCAAGTAGCTGGGACCACAGTGTGCGCCACCTTGCCTGGCTAATTTTTAAAATTTTTGCAGAGACAAGGTCTCCCTATGTTACTGAGGCTAATCTCTAACTCCTGAGCTTAAGTGATCCTCCCACCTCAGCCTCCTAACGAGCTGGGATCACAGGCATGAGCCACTGTGCCCAGCCAGGGGTAATTATTTTAAAGTGGAACTACCTGTACTCCACCCCAACTGCTGTTTAGGAAAGGATGTTTTCTTTAGATTATTGTATTCAAAACAATCTAAATCTCTTCCACCTAAATTCTATTAGGGATTTGAGAGTATTTCAGGAGCTAGAGGAATGATAGAGAAATGAATTATATATAATACTGTCGTCTTGTGCTAATTGACCTGAAAAGAGACCAAGCTTCTGGAGAGATGGAGGGAGTGGCTGAGGATTTTAGAGCTGAAGGAAGAGTTGCAAAAGAACTCAGTGGGAATGAGCTGATTGAAATGGGAGGTTCTATGTGAATCCACTCTGAGGAGAAGGGTTGGAGACCCAGAACTCTGAAAGCCCAGAAGACACACTATTTGGGAAACTCCAGTGGGGAGGGACCTGGGGACACAATTGCCTCTGAGAATTGTCAATTTGGAATGGCAGCCAGAAGAAAAGTACTCATCTTTTAGAGCTCAAGGCTTAAGGGAGAGCACAGGTATGTGTATTCACGCAGAAAGGCTTAGGAGGTTATAGCTGAAGCTGGCTGATGAGGCCCTAGAAGAGATTGTATTATGCATTAGTCTCTCTATTTTTCCCCTTATTCCCATGTAGAGTCCCTGGGATACAGGAGTTTTGTTTTGTTTTGTTTGAGATGATGTCTCACTCTGTTGCCCAGGCTGGAGTGCAGTGGCCTGATCTCAGTTCACTGTAACCTTTGCCTCCCAGGTTCAAGCGATTCTCCTGCCTCAGCCTCCCAAGTAGCTGGGACTACAGGTGCCTACCACCACGCCCGGCTAATTTTTGTATTTTTAGTAGAGACAGGGTTTCACCATATTGGCCAAGCTGGACTCGAACTCCTGACCTTATGATCCACCCACCTCGGCCTTCCAAAGTGCTGGGATTACAGGTGTGAGCCACCGCGCCCGGCCAGGGGCAGGAGTTCTAAATGTTAATACCAGGAAAGTCTAGGGCAAACTAGGATGAATTGGTCACTTTACGTCCATGGTTCTTTGTACTTCCACACACAAAAAACCTTTTAATCCTTTCATTTTATAATTTCAGCCAGCCTGCCAGCCTCCTGCCAGCTTCTCTCTCTCCTCCATCTAGTCTGGACCTTGCAGTTGATCTGCAATCCTGTCCTTTTATCCCAATCATGCAGGAAACTGAGTCTTTGAGTAAAACAGAGTGAATCATATACCCATGTGCTCATTGTGTAGTCTCCGCGCTCAGCCAATTAGCAACATCTTGGAGGACAACCCTCCCATTCATATTAACCATTCCAGATGCATACAACCCTTGCCCCTTCATTTTCAGCAGTCAAGCTGACTCCTCCTAGTTCATGAGTAACTAGAAGCAATAATGTAGAACACCTGCCAATGCCCGGCCACCAAATCCTGCAGACTTTTCCATGTCTGTGTGCACATCTGATATCCCTCTTCCTGTTCAGAGCCAGCTCCATCTGTGCTCTTGGTTCCAGCTCTTTCTTCTCCTCTATGACTCTACAGGATTCTTTCCTCTCTGCGTATTTATACACCCAATTTTTTTCTCTCTTTTTTCTCATTTTTTCTCTCCAGGCTGGAGTGCAGCGGCATGATCTCAGCTCACTGTAACCTCCACCTCCCAGGTTCAAGCAATTCTCCTGCCTCAGCCTCCTGAGTAGCTGGGATTACAGGTGCCTGCCACTGTGCCCGGCTAATTTTTTGTATTTTTAATAGAGACGGGGTTTCATCATGCTGGCCAGGCTGGTCTTGAACTCTTGACCTTGTGATCCACCCTCCTTGGCCTCCCAAAGTGTTGGGATTACAGGTGTGAGCCACCACACCTGGCCAATTTTCTTCCCTTAAAAGATACACCCGTTCCATGACTTGCTGTCCTTAAAGCTACCAGACTTTTTTGGTTCTCTTTTTTTCCCTCTTTTGAGACAGGGTTTCACTCTGTTGCCCAGGCTGGACTGCAGTGGTGTGATCATAGCTCACTGCAGCCTCAAACTCCTCGGCTCAAGTGATCTTCCCACCTCAGCCTCCCAAGTAGCTGAGGCTACAGGTGCACACCACCACACCCAGCTCATTTTAAAAATTCTAGTATGTTTGCCAGGGTGGTCTCTAACTCCTGGGCTCAAGCCGTCCTCCTGCCTCAATCTGTCAAAATGTTGGGATTACAGGCATGAGCCACTACACCCAGCCAGTTATATTTCTTATTGCCTCTTTACCCTTCAAACAAGCCTCTGCCCTCACCACCCCACTGAAACTGCTCTTGCCGAGGATACAATTGCCAAAGTGGCCACTTTCAGCTCTTATCTACTGTGGCTTCTGGCTGAATTGTGTATTATGTGATATCTGTCATTACTTCCTGAGATTTCGTAACACCCTTATTAACTGGTGTTTATCTTACATCTACTTCTCCTTTCTTAGATCCCAGTAGTTTCTCTGTCGTCCACCTATCCCTGAAACCCTCAAGTATTTATGTTCTGACAGTTCTTTCCCAACCCACTACTCCTTTCTCATTGTACAGTTTTTCCCTGAGATGGGATCTGATTTGTTCTCAGTGGGTATCTCTAGCCCAGCTCTTCCCTTAGGCTCTACTTTTTCTGTCTAACTTCTTGGCCAGGCACGGAGGCTCATGCCTATAATCCCGGCACTTAGGGAGGCTGAGGTCAGGAGTTTGAGACTAGCCTGGCCAACATGGGGAAACCCCATCTCTACTAAAAATACAAAAATTAGCCAGGTGTGGTGGCGCATGCCTGTAATCCAGCTACTCAGGAGGTTGAGGCAATAGAATCGCTTGAACCTGGGAGGCAGAGGTGGCAGTGAGCTGAGATTGTACCACTGCACTCCAGCCTGGGCAACAGAGGGAGACAGAGTTTCACTCTTGTTGTCTTGGCTGGAGTGCAATGGCACCATCTCGGCCTCTGCCTCCGCCTCTGGGGTTCAGGCGATTATCCTGCCTCAGCCTCCTGAGTAGCTGGGATTATGTACATGTGCCACCACGCCCGGCTAATTTTTTGTATTTTTAGTAGAGACGGGGTTTCTCCATGTTGGTCAGGCTGGTCTTGAACTCCTGACCTCAGGTGAACAGCCCGCCTTGGCCTCCCAAAGTGCTGGGATTACAGGTGTGAGCCACTGTGCTTGGCAAAAAAAAAAAAAAAAAAAAAAAAAAATTATCACCAGTTGCTATACCTGAATGTCCCACTGGGATCTCAGACAAAGCTTGTCCAGAACCAAACTCATTAATCATCTTCTCTCTCAAATCCTGTAAATCTTGCCTCATTTAAGGCAGCAACGCTCTCCCACAAATCACTTACACCAGTTGCTTGGCTGTTGTTCCAGATCCCCCTCCTTCCCTCTTCTGGTTCCTATCACCACTGCCTTAATTTAGGCAAATTTCTTTCAAATTTCTTGCCTAGATCATTGCAATAGCCCCCTAGGCAGTCTCCCTGCTTCTCTTGCCCTCTTCAAAAGCATGCCTAAAGAACACTTCTAAAAGGTGAATCTGGTTGTGCTAGTCTCCTGTTTAGAGATCTTTGATGGCTTCCCAGTGCCCAAGAGATACAGTATATGTCCCCAAGCATGGCATTTGAAGCCCTGAGTTGTGCGGCTCTTGCTTGGCTCCCTAGTCTTATCTCCTGACATTTCCTAATATGGTGGTAGCTTCTGTTTTAGCCCAGGGTCAGCAAACCTCTTGTTAAGGCCCAAATAGTACATATTTCAGGCCTTGCAGGCCATACAGTCTTAGTTGTAACTACTTTGTGTTGTAGTACAAAAGCAGCCATAGGTTGGGCATGGTGCCTCACACTGATGATCCCAGTACTCTAGGGGGCCAAGGCAGAAGGATTGCTTGAGGCCAGGAGTTCAAGACCAGGCTGGGCAACACAGTGAGACCTTGTCACTACCAAAAACAAAATTAGCTGGATGTGATGGCATGTGCCTGTGGTCCTAGCTACTTGGGAGGCTGAGGCAGGAGGATGATTTGAGCCTAGGGAGTTGAGGCTGCAGTGAACCAAGATGGACCCACTGCCCTCTAGCCTCAGTGATGGAGCCAGACCTTGTCTTTTCAAAAAAAAAAAAAAAAAAAAAAGCACCCATAAACAATTTGTAAATGAGCAACTGTGACTGTATTCCAATGAAATGTTATTTATGGGCACAGAAATTTTATATAGTTTTCATGTGTCATGACATATTATTATTCTGATTTTTTTCCCTTACCATTAATAAATGTAATAATCCCAGCCTGGGCAACATGGTGAAACCCTGTCTCTACCAAAAATACAAAAAATAGCTGGGAGTGGTGGTGTGTGCCTGTAGTCCCAGCTACTAGGGAGGCTGAGGTGGGAGACTTACTTGAGCCCAGGAGGTGGAGGTTGCAGTGATGGCACAATTGTACTCCAGCCTGGGCAACAGAAAACCTGTCTCAAAAAAAAAAATGGCCGGGCGTGGTGGAACACGCCTGTAATCCCAGCACTTTGGAAGGCTGAGGCAGGCAGATCACAAGGTCAGGAGTTCAAGACCAGCCAGTTAGAGACCAGCCTGGCCAACATGGTGAAATCCCATCTTTACTAAAAATACAAAAATTAGCCAGCCATGATGGTGTGTGCCTGTAATCCCAGTTACTCAGGAGACTGAGGCAGGAGCATTGCTCGCGCCCGGGAGGTGCAGGTTGCAGTGAGCTGAGATTCTGTCACTGCACTTCAGCCTGGGTAACAGAGTAAGACTCCATCTCAGAAAAAAGAAAAAGAAAGCTGGGCGTAGTGGCGCCTGCCTGTAGTCCCAGCTACTCGGGAGGCTGAGGTGGGAGGATCACTTGAGCCCAGGAGTTCTGGGCTGTAGTGCACTATGCCGATCGGGTGTCCGCACTAAGTTCGGCATCAATATGGTGACCTCCCAGGAGTGGGGAACCACCAGGTTACCTAAGGAGGGGTGAACCGGCCCAGGTCGGAAACGGAGCAGGTCAAAACTCCCGTGCTGATTAGTAGTGGGATCACGCCTGTGAACAGCCACTGCACTACAGCCTGGGCAACATAGCGAGACCCCATCTCTTAAAAAAAAAAAAGAAAAAAAGTACACCCACACACAGATGTGTGTGTGTGTGTGTATATATATATATATGTGAATATATATATGTATATATATGTGTGTGTGTGTGTGTGTGTATATATATATATATATATATATATATATATATATAAATAGAAATGTAATAACCATTCTAAGCTCATGGGCCATACAAAAACAACCAGTGGGCTAGATTTGGCTCATAGGCCTTCAACCTCTGCTCTACCTTAGCCTTAGGGAATGGCCCACAATTCTTCATGTACTCCGGGCTGCTTCTTGGCCTCATGCCTTTATTCATGCTGTTCCCTCCCTCTGAATGTCTTTTCTCCTTTTGGCCTAGCCTATTCCTATTTACCCATCAAGACCCACTACAGATTTTACTTTCTTGGGGAAGGCAGGTCTTTTCTGCCTCCAGTAGGTAGAGGTGAGTACCTACCCTTGGGCAGTGTACATCTTATTATGAACACTTAACCACATGGTATTACAATATTCTATTGTATGTCTGCTCCTCTAGTTCCTTTACTTGATGCTGTTTAATCCATCTTTGTATCCTTAGCACTTAGTACAATGCCTGGCATATAGTAGATATATAATGAACAGTTGTTAAACTGCATTAAGAAATCTGGGGTGGGGCATGGTGGCTCACGCCTGTATTCCCAGCACTTTGGGAGGCTGAAGCGGGAGAATCACTTGAGCTCCAGAGTCTGAGACCAGCCTGGGCCCCAAAGCAAGACCCCATCTCTATATTAAAAAAAAATAATAATAAAAGAAATCTATAAGATGGTTTATTGCTGATGGATCTCGTCAGAATAGGGGAAGGTTATATTTGTTACAAATAAGCTATTTTAAAATTATTTTGTGGCTGGGCACAGTGGCTCACACCTGTTATCCCAGCACTTTGGGAGGCTGAGGGGGGAGGATCACGAGGTTAGGAGATCAAGACCATCCTGGTCAACATGGTGAAACCCTGTCTTTACTAAAAATACAAAAATTAGCTGGGTGTGGCACTGCACAGCTGTAGTCCCAGCTATTCGGGAGGCTGAGGCGGGAGAATTGCTTAAACCTGGGAGGCGGAGGTTGCAGTGAGCCAAGATTGCACCACTGCACTCCAGCCTGGTGACAGAGCGAGACCCTGTCTCAAAGAAAAAA
>CAUYLG010014959.1:0-15856 GCA_963573385.1 Cacajao melanocephalus | reverse complement strand
TAAATATTTGTTAAGTTTACTTGTTCCAGGTCTGAGTTCAAGTCCTGGATATCCTTGTTAATTTTCTATCTCGTTGATCTGTCTAATATTGACAGTGTAATGTTAAAGTCTCCCACTATTATTGTGTGGGAATCTAAGTCTCTTTGTAAGTCATTAAGAACCTGCCTTATGTATCTGGGTGTTCCTGTATTGGGTGCGTATATGTTTAGGATCGTTAGCTCTTCCTGTTGCATTGATCCTTTCACCACCATGTAATGTCCCTCTTTGTTTCTTATGGTCTTTGTTGCTTCAAAGTCTGTTTTATCAGAGATGAAAATTGCAGCTCCTGTTTTTGTTTTTGTTTTTTTTCTCTCCATTTGGTTGGTATGTCTTCCTCCATCCCTGTTTTGAGTCTTTGTGTATCCTTGCGTGTGAGCTGGGTCTAGATACAGCATACCGATGGATTTTAGCTCTTTATGCAATTTGCCTGTCTGTGTCTTTTGATTGGAACAATGACAGTTATTAACTCCAGAGAAACAATAAGTTGGGAAAAAAGGAAGAGTAACCATAATATATTACATGGCTCAGTTGCAATAGCATTTAAAGTCAATACGAAATACTGATCTAATGAAGTTTAGGTTTCTACGATCTGGGGAAGACAGAGGAATACGCATGTGTGTGGTGGTGGTAGTTGCAGTGCTCAGGGAAATCTGTGAAAGGGAGCTAATTCTTCCATAGTGACAAGCCAATAGTGCCTAAACATAAAAATAAAGAAACAGCCTGATATGTGGAGATATGGAGGTTAATGCCAAAAGAAACAGTGGTGACAGTTGGATACGGTTATCTCTGGGGATCAAGAAAAGAGAGAGCAAAGGAGGGAACAAGGATGAGTGTCTCCTGTTTTTCCAGAAAAGCCTCACAAAACCATTTGGTTCCTTAAATCACACGAATATCTATAACTTTGAAAATATAAAAATTAAAAAATAATCCTTTTCCTACCATAGTGTCGGACTCCCAGAATTAGAGGACAAACCCCATGCTGCTTGCCAAAAATAGACTTCTTATTGAGTTATACTGCCCAGCAAGCATACAGTACCTTGCTTATTGGTCTCAACTGTTCTTCACATTAAAATATGTGGAAATAAAGGTGTGAGCAAGGTAGACTTACTGAGTTTAAAAAGCAATCAAAACTTCCCCAGAATAACAGAAGATCTTTTTGTGATGCCATCTGAAGCTTTGAAAGACATTTGCTTTTGTTCTTGGACTTCTCCTTTATTCAAAACACTCATTTGAGTCTGTAGACTTACTAGGAAGAAAGTCCAGTACAGTGGGCCCTGTTATCTGTGGCTTCAGCTATATACACATGGTCAACTGAAGTTCACATACTTTGAGAGACAACATTCATGTAACATTACAGTATATTGTTAAAATTGTCCTAGATTATCATTCTTAATCTTTTGTTGTGCTTAATTTGAAAATTAAATTTTATCATAGGTATGCATAGAGGAAAAAAGAATTCAGCTGAATATTATGCATATATTTAATAGCTTTGTCCTCCAGGATTCCAAAGTAATATACTATCACAGTGTTTGTAATAAACTTTTTTTTCTATTTTAATATGTGCTGTATTTCCCCACACCCCAAATTTTGGGTGGCTTATAAGGTGTCCCTACCTTTTCTTTCCATATGTTTAATTGATACCTGATCTCTGACAAACCTATTTCAACTGGGAAAGTAACTGGAGGATTTTGTTGCTGGATCCTCTCAGAGGTGGGGATTTGAAAGGATCTACTGAGACAAAAGAAGATGTCAAAGATAGGCACTGAAAATGGAGTACCTTTGACTTCATTGTACTTCATTGGGCATGGGGAACAGGCAGCGCCTAGAGGTCCCCAAGTTTCTGCTACACAGCTTCTCCCACCTAGATTTTAGCACACTTCTTGTTTCCACTTGGTAGTGTAGGAAAGGTGGAAACCCAATTCTCCATGCTGGATAGAACCAGACTACTCTAGCCAGGGCTAAAAGGGTTGTATAAACAGCCTTGGCAGGAAAGAGGGTGGCAACAAACCCCCTGCAGAGGGGAAGGCACTACTAAATGGGTCAACTCTAATTGCTACCAGGACTGGAATTATCCACTTGAACTGTAGCTCTGGCAGTTCCCTGCATTTTCTTCTCCCTTTCTTCCTGGACCTTTCCACATGTCTCTGCCACATCCTCTTCTCTAATTTCTTCTCCTTGTGCACTGTCTCACCTCAGTCTCCATTACTTTTCTTTATGTCCCTGTCTTCTCATCATTTTTCATGGTGTCTGGTTCTCTGGCTTGTCAAAGGATGGATTTTAGAGCTTGGAAGTTAGTTGTGTTTTACATAGAAAACTTGAGCCTTAGCCTTTTCACTTCTCTCTCTCTCTTTCTTTTTCAAGCCTTGTGAAACAAAGCAGAATACCGATCTATATCTGTGTATTCATCTGTCCTCCATATTTGCACACATCTCTCCATGTATCCAGATGTAGACATCTATCCACACATATATAAACATGTGGCAATATGTCAGGCTACAGGCTAATAGGAGACACTGAATAAAATTTAGATTTACTTCCTTCCTGCTCTGCTGTCCTATGTGATATGCACTCATTATATTAGTCTGTTCTCACGCTGCTGATAAAGACATACCCAAGACTGGGTAATTTGTAAAGAAAAAGAGGTTTAATGGACTCACAGTTCCCCGTGGCCGGGAAGGCCTCACAATCATGGTGGAAGGCAAGAAGCACGTCTTACATGGAGGCAGACAAGAGAGAATTGAGAGCCAAGCCAAAGGGGTTTCCTCTTATAAACCACCAGATTTTGTGAGACTTAACTACCAAGAGAACAGCATGGAGGAAACTGTCCCCATGATTTAATAATCTCCCAGTGGGTCCCTGCCACAACACGTGGAATTCATGGGAGCTACAATTCAAGAGGAGATACAAAGACAAACTATATCACTTATTCTATGTTAGCTCTGGGGGAAATGCCTCATTCTTCCCCCAAAGTCTTTTAATTTCTTTTCGTTCATTACCTTATTCTTACCCCTAGCTTGCTTCTCATTTCTCTTGTTTCTCTCCTATCTTTTTTATTCTTTGATATCAGAAAGTTTCCGAATTCAGGTGTGGCCTATAAATGGTCTTAGAGATCCTTCCTCCTCAAAATATGGTCCAGACAGACCAGCAGCATTGACAGGAAGCTCATTAGAAATACAGGCTCTCAATCACCACCCCAGACCTACTGAATCAGAAGCTACATTTTATAAGATTTCTGGGTGATTTGTACACATGCTAATACTTGAGAAGCAGTCCTCTAGAGCACATTCAGATTTCTGTCAACTGAGATCAAATTTAGGAAAATGGTAGTAGAGATTCCTGGACTACTCTAGTAGTCACTAGTAAGAGTAATGACTACTAACTAGCAGTGACTAATCCTGTGGGATGTTCTGAGTAAACTCACAATTAATGTGAAAATAACTACTATGCAAACCATATACTATGATTATTACAATTCAATGTAAGGTGAAGTCAAGGGCTATTCTAAATAGTTGCAAAGAAATCTCTGTGGTAAGGATATTGAAATATCAATATTGATATTGATATTAAAATTAGTCATTCAGATATTCTGCTTGAAGCAATGATTTTTTCTCACATGCAAAGGTTTGTTTTCTGTTTTAATGATATGCCTAAAATCTAACTTCTTTCCATGAACAAATTTTGGGGGGGAAATGGCCCTGCTTGAGATTATTGAATGTTGATTAAAATGTTCATTGCTGCCGAGCAAAAATAAAACCTAGAATCATAAACTACATCAAAAGCATTTGCCATGATTCTAAAATTCCTCAACAAGAATTTGAAACATCTGAAGTCTCAAATGTAAAAACTAACATTATCTGTAGAAAAAATTAGATGAATCATAGCAGGTGATCTCAATCTCTGTTTGAAACCTAAGGAAAAGGAGATACAGAAAGTCTGAATCACAATCTTGATTTTTTAAAAAAGAACAAACAAAAAACCAAACCTATATTGAAGTCTTTTAAGATAGTTTAGGGAAGGGGCAAATTGTAGCCCCAGAGGAAGAAGGAATCTGTGCCAATTCACAAAGGAACCACAAGCATGAGAACTTCTGTACTTATTTCTACTCATTTCTAGCCATATGCGGGGTGTGGGGGGGAACTCTGTAAAAAAAAAATTACAATGAAATAAACAACAAACTGTCCACTAAAAGATAAAAAGTATGTCTTTACAGAAGGAGGTGGTAGGGACACAGAGTGACATTATTAACTGTGATGGGACACTCTGGGTCTATTTCATGAGATACTTTGTACCAGTTTGAAGGTAAAATAACCAGACCTCAGGGGAAAAGAGAGGCAATTTATATAGAAAGTTTCCAGGCTGACTCACAGAGCACTAACTCAACTGGAGACACCAGATGAATAGATCCTGCTGAAATGATTGCAGCCCTGATCATACCTGTTGAACATGTAACCAATTTTGTGTACCGTAAATACCAGCTGGTGATAAGAAATAAGTATATGAAGTAAAAGGATAGGAACCCTTACCCCTTTTGATCTAATCTTGCAGTTTTAACTGTACTTGTTCTTAACTGCTTTAAGTTTTTATTACAAATGAAGTTATAAACTGCCAACTCTAGGAAATCTAGCATTTCTTAGTTTATATTCATTTATGACAAACATACACTAGAGAAAAAAGAATCAACATGTAAAAAAATAAGGAAAGTTATTCCTCTTTTCTCATCAATACCAAGCTGATAAAGAAAACAGTTATTTTCAGAGTGGAAATCATTTCACAAGAAGAAACTGGAGAAGAAGATGAGAAAACTCTCTGTCAATATGACTGATTACAACCATTGTTACCCAGAACTTTGTCTAATCCATCTCATTTTCTGAACTCATCTGATTCTCATGCTGATAATCTTCAAGGGAACCATTCATTTTAAGTTCCAAAGACTCTCAACTCTTTCCTCCACTGATTTGTACATTGGCCTAGATCTAGACACAGACCAATTTTGAAAAACCAAGGCATAGAGATAAGAAAACATCTAATATGAACAAGAGGCAGGAAGACTCATAGGTTGTATCAAACACAGACCTGCTACCCTTCTGAAAGTAGGACCAAACCCTTGAAAACTCTTGAATGCATTTCTTACCCCAAATGTAACTTCAAATTGTGCTGCTTCATTTTTATAATCCAGCCACATGTGATAGTGGGCCATAGCCAGTGACTTAATTTCCTTTGCATTTAAGAAACTGGGGATCTGCAGCAGCAGTAATTCAACTGAAGAAAAATTCTCATTTCTTAAAGTTGTTTACTTCACTAACATCTTTATAGAAAAGTTCACAGATTCCTAAAAACAGAATTTTCATTAAGTCATTTCATGTAGAACGTCTGGCAAAATCACCCTATTGATTAAATACAGTGATGACTGAAGAAACTGAATTTATATATATTTTTTGAAAATGTTTTGTAATTGATCCCCAAAGATGTCATCATCATGTGCAGTGAGATTCTTATTTGGGGATGATCAGGGACTGGAATGGTTTTATAAGGACTTTCTTTGTTTTTTAATAGATCTTTTTCAATGGCTATCACATCATGCTCCATTATATTTTACTATTGTTTTAGTGTCGGGACATTATTCTTTGAAATACTATTTCTTCTTTCTTCTTAAAGATAATAGCTACCATATGAAATGCATATGTGTATCGTGACTAGTCTTTACTCTTTTGCCTTTTGAAATGCTTAACTTTACATGACTTTAAGAAGTAGTATGAAAATTTAGATTTGGCTGATCACCAGGGATGCTTCTTTTATGCACTCGCATAATATAAAAATTTACATTTGTGCCATACTTTACCTATTATAAGACATATTTAAGTATATTAATATTTGGTAAATAAAAGAATGACTACTAGGAACTAGAGGTATGGTTTTAAAAATCTGAGCTTTGTAGAAAAACAGACCTGGATTCAAATTCTATCCCCTCAAGTTACTGGGTAGGCTGGGGTGGGTCATTGGACTCCTGGAGTCCAGGTCTTCTCACCTATGAAATGGGGATCATTAGATCTACCTTATAGAGTTATAACGATTCGGCAAGGTCATGTATCTAAAACACTTTGCACAGTGCCTGCCTCGTAAAAAATGCTTAGTAAGCTGCAGCTCTTATTACATGATATGATCCTCAAGAAGTTAGTTATTGAACCCTTTGCTCATGAGAGAACTAAGGCTCTAAAATTACAGAACCTGTCTCAGGTCACACAGATAATTCTTAGAGATCTGAGACTATAAGACATGAGAGCTGACTCCAAATCTTTTTTCTCTAAGTAAACTTCCTTCCTGGCTTCCATTATGAGTTAAATGACTATTTTACAGCTTCTTCTTTTTTGAAAGGTGACATGTGTGGGCTATGATGGCTCTCTACTGCCTTCCATGGTTCTGTACAAACCTGGTTGGGACATGATCCTATATTGTGTGAGTCTACCTGCACTTCAGTGTTGCTGTATAGAAAACGCTGCAAGATGCTTCTGTTATTCTTGTCGTTATTTGTGCATATTTTGACTCTAAAGAGGTTTGTTCAAGAATGTCTGTAGGCAAATGGCATAGTGATCCTAGCAATATAAAATCACCATGTATTTATTTCTTTTCAGCCACTGGCAACAATAACTCAGAAGAATGTGTTCCTTTTGACAGAGCATACCCATTTCTGCCTAATTTGAAGGTGTTACTTTGTCTGTAAATAAGACTATTGTGTGCTTTTGTGACAAAGTTACTTGCAATCTTTATTTGAATAAGTTTATTAGCAGCGAATGTGGGACTTCTGGATTGATAATGCCAGAAAGAATGGTTTGTTCTTTCTCTACACTGCTCCCTTATTTAGGCCCAAGGGCTCAGAAAGTTGCAGAATGTGTCCTAGGATGTGCCTGGTCAACCTGATACCATTTGGAAATACATATTTAATTTGACAGCGTTTGTAAATCACATACTTTTCACTCAGAATAACTCGCAGTGTGAAAATGCTTCCATATGTTAAAAATGGGTCTCTCTGCTTTGCTGAGGGAGTGGGGAACAAAGTCTAGGTTATATGGGATGATGAAAATATACATTGAGCAGGCACATATGCAAGTCTCGAATGGTATCTTCTTTAAGTTAATTTTAAATAATAATTAGTAGATTTTTAATTACTGCTAACATTAAAGAGGTACTTCTAACGCAAAATATCGTATCAGTAAGAACAAAATCACTCTTCAAAAAGATTACTAATAAGTTAATACAGCTGAAATATAGCTTCATATATTGAGTCCAGATAAATTTAAACTCTTCCCCCTTGGTGAAGAAGCATACTATTTTTAAAGTTCTTCATGGATTCCAAGGACACAGGGCGGATGGAGAAGCTTGATTGCAACTTCTTTCAATTCCAAAACTCTTTTCTTTAAACTTATTCCTTTGTCTTGAGCCTTTGAGCACATAGAAGAAAAAGATCCTTGTTTTTCCATTTCCACAGGAATAAGTGGATGTTATTCCACTGAAAACAAGTCTTTGACAGCCTAGTCAGGAAGAAGGAGCTGAGTTGCCATCCAAAGCCCCACCAGCCCAGGAGGGGCCTGGACCCCATTCCCCTCTAGGGAACTCCCAGGAGGCCGAGGTTCCTCTTCTCCTTGCATTTGAGGGCTGAACTGCCCTCCTGGCCCTCAGGCATAGAAATGTAGCAGGAATAACATGATGCCTGTGGTAGATGGTTCTGCAGGGATGTATCTTATTGCACCATATTATAACTAGTTTGGGAGAAGTAAAGGACAGGTAGCAATCTGTACACTTTCCAGAAATGTTTTGTTCACTAAGCTAATGAATATTGGCAGAGAAAAGTTTTTACTTTGAAAATTTATATGACTTGAAATATTCCCAGGAACACTGAAAACAATCCTTTAAATTTATCTATTCCTGAGGATGTCTGGCTAGCTCAGTTGGCTCACTGCAACCTCTGCCTCCTGAGTTCAAGCAATTCTTGTGCCTTAGCCTCCTGAGTGTCTGAGATTACAGGCACCCACCATCACGCCAGGCTAATTTTTGTATTTTTAGTAGCGATGGGGTTTCACCATGTTGTCCACACTGGTCTCGAACTCCTGACCTCAGGTGATCTTCTCGCCTTGGCCTCCCAAAGTTTTGGGATTACAGGTATGAGCCACTATGCCTGGCACAGTAATTAATTTTAGCTTACTTAGTTTTCAAAATGAATAATGTTTTAAAAACACCAAAACTTTAATCCGTATTTGAGAATGAAGCTTCTTATAACAAAAATTTGTCTTATCAAATAAACAGAACCTCATAATCTGTGGTACTGGTATATGTCTTGCCTATGCTCTGTATATAAAAATACACACACACACATACACACACACACACACACACGCATCTTTATCTGCCACTTCATGTCTCTGTAGACAAGTAAAGTTTAACACAACCAATCATAGACCAAAATAATCAATTTTCGGTATTCACAGACTTTCTTCTTACTTTACTCTTACTCTTTCAATAGCAATATCCTTCCTTTTATTAGAACGATTGCTTAAACAGGTCATTATAAAGGTCTGAAATATGTTTTTTTCATCTAGATGGAGTCCCACTCCAGAGAGATGACCATGTTATTGACCTATAGTTGCTGCAAGCCTAAAAGTTTCTCTGAATCTGATGAGGGAAAGGAATTTGAGTCTCATTAGCACTGAGTTCTTTCAGGACCTAAAGCCCATCCTGCCATTATACAGGTCATACTTAAAAATCTCTTCCTTATCTCTCCTGTTTGAGTAGGTTGGGTTCCTTCTCCTCATTTTCATTTTAAACCCTGTCCTCCTGAATCAACTTGCAGACATATATTTTACGTTCTTTTGATGTTGTTTTAGTTAGTATGAAAAGATACCTTCACACCAGCATCCCTTGTTAAAAGTCTAGATCTTATTCCTTTGACCTTTTGTTTGTTTATTGCCATCCACAGGGTGTGAGGTATGCGATCACTGGGTAGAAGGAATGCAGCTTTTTAGTGAATACAGGTATTTACTGCATTTTAAATCCTGACTTTTGAATATTTTGCTAGATTTGCCAACAGACTTCATTAAAAAGCAACTCAGGTGTGAAACTTACCTTGCCTAAAAGTTGATTAAAATTTTACGTCAAGTTAATGATTTAATGTAATAGTTGAGCCAACACTTGAAATAAAGACCCAGTTTAAATGAAAGTGAATTATAATAATGACTACTATTTAGTCCCTTTTTATTTTGAGGTTTGGCATACTGCCTCTTTATTTTGTCAAAAACCCAAACTGCTCTCCAAGACTGTATCAGTCCAGTTCCAAAAATGGTACATTGCTATCTTTTGCGTTTCATGCAGTGTGGGACATAGGGGCTATGCAGTTATTTAAAGTTAAACTAAAACTGCTAGCCTAATCAGCAAGCCGCTTGCTCTGAGCTGCTAGGTGTGCACTGATACATCTGCATTTTTGCAACTGTTTCTTTTCCAGTCAAACATACGCTTTTGGGAGACAGTTGGATGTAGTCGGTAATTCATATAGAAATTAACTGGTGATTTAATAGCAACCTATTCTAAACAATGGAACCACAAATTGAGTTCAAGGGCCAGCCATCATCCAAGCCCTTTGCAGGTACTTAGCTGAAAATCTATTTTGTACCAGCTTAAGAGCCAGTGAGCATGAGTGAAAGCCCAGTCTCTGGAGTCCAGATCTTGGGTCAGGAGCTTGGATGAAGACCCTAGCTGTGAGATTTCCTGGAATTTTCACAAAGAAATGAGCTAATACATCAAAAGTGCTGAAAAAGTGTGTCTGGTCTATAACCAACACTTCATAAATGTGATTTGTTTGTAAGTGACATGTTAGCATTGTGATATGGTCTAGGGTATGAATCCATTTTTCTGCTCTCAAAAACAGCACAATTGAGTCAGCATGAACACAAAAGAATAATTCTTGGCAAAGCTCAGAATCTTAGTTTTGAAAGTGATTTTGTAGGTGGCCTTGTGGAACTTATCATCTAAGGTGTCTAGAGCATCCTCAGTAGATGGCCTTCCGTCACAAAGAATATCAATACGGGTTCAAATGTTTGCTCTTGCCAGGTCTTGCTTCATGTGTGGAGCACACTAGTGTACAGGCTACATGTGTGCCAGGATCTTGGCCCTTCATCCCACGGGGTCAGCCTCCTGAATTGACCTCAAAGTGCTGTATCATTTTTAATGTCTGCCTTATTGTGAGAAAATGAAGAGAAAGCACTGTTTTTTGTAACTGACTTTAGAAGACACCAGCAAAGATAGCATAATTTGTATGTGAATGTTAGATTAAATTACACCACTTAAAGTGGTATATATTGACCTAGTGGGGAATTGGTACCCCAAGTGTGGTTGCCAGGACCAGGAAACTCACATTCAGAGACTTCTCATTACAAGCTTGTCATCTTTCCATCTCAATCAATATCTGAGCCTTTGAGATTTAGCATAATCAACATCATAAATGAATTTTCACTGGTGAAATTAATGGCATTCAAGACCCTGGATTGCCTGAAATATTTAGGACACTTGCAGTCTTACACAACCTGGACAGAAGAATCTGGCAAGGTTTATAGCCTGTACTCTTAGGTACAGTGCCCAAAGCTTTATACTGAAAGGTCCCAGTGTCCATTAATGAGCAGGATAATTCTTGATTACCGGCTGACTACACAGAATACTGCCTGGAGAATGTCATTTTGTCTAAGCAAACCTTTTGGGCAAGATATAATCAGATTACCTAAGGAACAGAGAATTTGGGACATCATATGCAGTGTTTTATGCTTGTTTGCTAATTAATGTTTGTTTAGTAAATAGCCGTCTATGTGAAACAATTTAGCCTAAGGTTTGCTTTATTTCAACATGGTATTGAGGTTGTGGAGGAGTAGCTTACTTTTACTGCATCCCTAACTTTTTGCTGGTTATTACTAGCTCCCCAAAAGAACCTAAAAGATATAAATGATCAAATTAACTCAAGTTGGCATGTAATATTTCCCACCTGTCTCACAGTCAAAGCCAAAGGGCTTACCGGCGCAGACATGACTATCTAACTGCTCCTCTCCCCTCTCCCTGTCTCTCAGTCATTTCCTCACACTCACTTAAGCTAACTTGATTATATTGGCCTCCTTTTGTCCCTCCAACACAGTCATTCTTAAAGTGTGATCTCTGCAACTGCAGCAACGGCATTTCTCTGAGAACTTGTTAGAAATGAAAATTCTTGACTCCTTCCTTCCACTCCCCTCAGAACTTCTGAATCAGAAAGTCGGAGTGGGACCCAGCAATTGTGTTTTAATAAGCTCTCCAGGTGATTCTGCAGGTGATGCTAAAGTTTGAGAATCACTGACCTAGATAACTGATAGAAATATTACTCTAACTGAAATGAATCAATAACCACGTCAGAACAAACATAGTATAAGTGTGATTTCTAAAACTCAGTCTTTGTACTTACTCTTTATTCTACCTGGATTGCTCTTCTCCCAGATGTTGCACAACCCACTCCCTCACCTCTTTCAGGTCTTGACTCAAATTCACCTTCTTAATGAGGTCTTCCCTGAGCACCCTGCTTAAATCAGACCTCCATTATGACACTCCATTTTGCCTGCTTTATTTTTTTCCATAATCTTGATCTTCATTATTATCATTTACACCATTGGTCCCTAACCTTTTTGGCATGAGGGACTGGAAGCCAATTTTTCCACAGATGGTGGGAAGGTGGGTGGGGATGGTTTCGAAATGAAACTGCCCTGCCTCATATCATCAGACATTAGATTCTCATAAGGAGCATGCAACCTAGATCCCTCACATGCACAGTTCACAATAGGGTTCGAGCTACTGTGAGACTCTAATGTGCATTGATCTGACAGGAGGCAGAGCTCAGGTGGTAATGCTCGCTCATGCCCTGCTCACCTCCTGCTGTGCGACCCAGTTCCAAACAAGCCATGGACCCCCGATTTGCACTGTATATTTTGCTCATTATCTTCTTTATTGTTTGCCTTTCTGCCGCTGAGAAAATAAGCTTTTTGTGGGTAGAATTTTTTGTTTGCTTTGTTCACTAGAGTCCAGAACAGTGCCTGATAAGTGGCAGCCACTAAGTATTTATTAAATAAAATAAATGAAGTGCTATGTAAATTCAAACAAAATGAAGTAGAGATGGGGTAAAAAAGTATTCATGAAGTAGTCCATTCAGCTGTTTATTAAAGGCTAACTCATGAGTCAGTCATGGTTTTAAAACAGTAACCATGAATTCTAAAGAAAATTAAGAGAAATCATTGATTCTAAGGGATGTTCTATAATGAAAAGACAGATGCTTGACAAAAAGAGGTACTGTCTCACCCTAGCTATTAGGTCGTTCTTTTTATTATACCTCAATTTATCCTGTGCTAATCTCATTGATTAGCTAATTTTTGGTGTCCTTGTTATTAATAGAGAAGTTCTAAGCTTTAGGAATAAAAGCAACAATAAAACACCACTACTATGAAACTTGGCTAAGGCTATACTAACATTCTATCTTGAGGGTGTGATATTTCCTGAGCTGTGGGTACTCTGCCAGTAGGACACAGTTATGTTCTTGGGCAAGTTATTCAAATTCATTGAGATATTTCAGTCTCTTCTCTATTCTGTGGAATCACTAGTAGAGGCCTAGAGGAAAATTTGGAGTCTGAGGCTTCCTAGGCCATCTCACATTTTAGAAAATGAGGGTTAGATTATTTAGAATAAAATGCACAGATGAATTTTTGACAAATGTATGTGCTCAGGTAACCAAAGCCCTATCAAGATAGAAAACATTTTTATTGCCCCAGTGAGTTCCTTGTGTCCTATTCCAGTTCTCCTCCCTGGGCAACAACTGTTCTGATGTCTATAAACATGGCCTAGTTTTGCCTGTAGAAATATGTACTCTTTTGTGTCTGGCTTATTTTCACTCAATATAACATTTCTGAGATTCATCTACATGGTTACATGTATCAGAAATTCATTTCTTTTTACTACTGAGTAGTATTCCAGTGTGTGAATATACCACGATTTGCTGACCCATTTACTTGCTTATGAACAGTTTTGTGTTATTCACATGTTGGGGCTCATATGAATAAAATATGCTATGAACATTCTTGTGCAAGTCTTTCGTGGATATATTTTTATTTCTCTTGGAAAAATACCTAAATATGGAACTGTTGGATCACAGAATACTTGTGGGTCTAATTATATAAGAAACTGCCAAACCATTTTCCAAAGTGGTTTATGCCACTTCCCAGCAATGAGTGAGTTCTGGTTGTTTCACATCCTCTCCAAGCATTATGTTATCAGCATTTAAAATTTTAGCTATTCTAGTGGATGTGAAGTGATACTTCATGGTGGTTTTATTTTGCATTTCCCTGCTGACTGATAACGTTCAGCATCTTTTGATGTGTTTTGGCCATTTATATACTTTCTTTTTAAGTGTTTGCCAGATCATTTGTCCTTTTTTTGTTTGTTTGTTTGTTTGTTTGTTTGAGAAGGAGTCTCAGTCTGTTGCCAGGCTGGAGTGCAGTGGCACAATCTTGGCCCCCTGCAGCCTCCAACTCCCGGGTTCAAGTGATTCTCCTGCCTCAGTCTCCCAAGTAGCTAAGATTACAGGTATGTACCACCACACCCAGCTAATTTTTGTGTTTTTGGTAGAGATGGGATTTCACCATGTTGGCCAGGATGGTCTCAGTCTCCTAACCTCGTGATCTGCCCACGTCGGCCTCCCAAAGTGCTGGGATTACAGACATGAGCTACCACGTCCGGCCCATTTGCCCATTTGCCCATTTGCCCATTTTTTCATCAAATTGTTTATCATGAGTTGTAAGAGATCTTAACATACTCTGATTGAAAGTTCTTTTTCAAATATATATTTGACATTTTTCTCCTAGTCTTTTCTTTTCTTAGTGGTATCTTTTGAAGAGCAGGTATGTTTAATATTGATACTTTAACTTATGTATTTTCTATGGTTGATGCTTTTTTGTCTAAAAAGCTACCTATTCTGACAGTGAAGATATTTTCCTACATTTCTTCTAGAAGCTTTATATATTTAGCTTTTGTGTTTCAGTCATATTCTATCTCAAACTAATTTTTGTGTGAGGTAGGTATTGAGGTTCATTTTTAGAAATATTTTCCCCCGTTTGTTCCAGGAGTCTTGTAGAAAGACTATCCCTTCTTCCTTTGAGTTATCTTGATACCTTTGTCAAAAACCAATTGACCATGTACTAATAGATCAATTTCTGGGCTTTATATTCTGTTCCAACAATAGATTTTTCTATACTTACACTGATACTATATCATCTTGATTTATTATAGCCTGAAATCCAAAAGTGTAGATTGTCAACTTTGTTCTTTTTCAAGATTGATTTAGTTATTCTAGGTCCTTAATATTTCCTTATACTTTTAAAATCAATTTGTCAATTTCAGAACAAAAAATCTGGTGTAATTTTTATTGAGATGGCCTTGACTCTATAGGTCAAGCTGAGGAAAATTGACATTGAGCATTCCAATTCATGAATTTGGGAGATATCTCTTTTTATAATTCAATTTTCTTTAGCTTCACACTGCAATGTTTAAATGTACAAGTCGTGCACATATTTTGTTAAATTAATCTATAAGTATTTCCTTTCTATGCTATTTAATGAGTACATTTTTAATTTCCACTTGTTCTTCACTAATATGTAGAAATATGATATTTTTGTATGTTGACTTTGTAGCCTTTTACCTTAATAAATGCATTTACTAGTTCTAGCATTTTTTGATAGATTTCTCTGGATTTTTCTACAAACATCATTAGTCATCTGTGAAAAAAGATGGTTTTACCTCTTTCTTTCCAATATGTAAGCCTTTTATTTCTTTTTCTTAATGTAATACACTGGCTAGGCTCTCCAGTACCCTGTTGAATAGAAGTGATGATAATGGACATCTCTGGTGTTTTTCCCAATCTTAGGAGGAAAATGTACAATCTTCTACATTGAGTAGTCTTAGCTGCTGGGTTTCTTGTAAATGTTTTTCTCTATCAGGTTGAGGAAATCATCGCTCTATTCCAAATCCCTTGAATTTTTATATCAGTTGGTGTTGAATTTTGCTTATGTTCCTCTGTATCTTTCTGGCACAAAGGTGTTCATAAGACTCCCTTATAATCCTTTTAATATCTGTTAATGACACTCTCTACATCATTCCTGATATTGATGGTTTGTCTCTCCCTCTCTCTCTCTCTTTTTTTTTTTTTTTAAACAAAGTCCCTATTGCCCAGGCTGAAGTGTAGTGCCGTGATCTTGACTCACTACAACCTTTATCTCATGGGCTCAAGCAATTCTCATGCCTCAGCCTCCTGAGTAGCTGAGATCACAGGCACATGCCACCATACCTGCCTAATTTTTGTATTTTTAGTAAAGATGAGGTTTCACCATGTTGGCCAGGGTGATCTTGAACTCCTGGCCTTAAGTGATCTGCCCACCTCAGTCTCTCAGAATGCTGAGATTACAGGTGTGAGCCACCATACCCAGTCATGTCTCTTTTTATTGATTAATCTAGGTAGGATTTTATTAATGTTATTAACATTTTGAAAGAAATAGCTTTGGGGAATCATGGAGGTGCAGACTACTTTCTCATGACTTTGTTTTTTTTTTTTTTGTTTTTTTTATTTTATTTTATTTTATTTTTATTTTTTGAAAGAAAGAAAAAGAGAGGAAAGAAAGTGAGAGTGAAAGAAAGAAAGAAAAAGAATGTATGAGAGAAAGAAAGAGGAAGAAAAAGAGTGAGAGAGAACAGGATTCTTGTTCTACTGCCCAGGCTAGAA
>CAUYLG010014958.1:0-24354 GCA_963573385.1 Cacajao melanocephalus | reverse complement strand
AGACTAGACAAGGAAAATGTGACACATATACACCATGGAATTCTATGCAGCCATAAAAAATGATGAGTTCGTGTCCTTTGTAGGGACATGGATGAATCTGGAAACCATCATTCTCAGCAAACTGACACAAGAACAGAAAATCAAACTCCGCATGGTCTTGCTCATAGGCGGGTGTTGAACAATGACAACACATGGACACAGGGAGGGGAGCATCACACACTGGGGTCTGTTGGGGGCCAAGGGAGGGACAGCAGGGGGGTGGTAAAGTTGGGGAGGTTTAACATGGGGAGAAATGCCAGATGTAGGTGAGGGTGGATGGAGGAAGCAAACCAAACTGTCATGTATGTACCTATGCAACAGTCCTGCATGATCTGCACATGTACACCAGAATCTAAAGCACAATTAAATAAATAAATAAAAGATTTACTTCTCTTTCCCACCTAAAATAATTGACCTCTGTTCAGTACAAGTGCTGAATGAAAAACAAAATTGAATCCAAGGCACATGGCAAGTCTTAGGTGTCAGTGCTAAATATTAGCTCAGCTTGAGGGACTTTTCAGTTGCTTTCTTCAAGCTTCCAGTTTCCATTTTTAAAGGCATAGTTATAAAAAAAAGGTTAAAATGTGGTTTCTTAAAGTGTTTTTGGAAATTAATACAAGCACTTTGAAAAGTAAAATCTTTCTAAAAATATATCAAGATAAATCTGTGAGATTTTGTCTAAAAGTGTTTCTAAAAGCAAACCTATTGTACTTTACAAAAAAAAAAGTAAAGCTGGAAGAGAGTTTGGAAATACCTGGTATAACCGTAAATAGTTGTTGTAACCTTAGGCCTCGTATACCAGGCTAAGAGATCTACTCACAGTTATACAGCCACCCAGTATTAGAAAGGACTCTAACCACTCAGTCCAATGCTCTGGCTTCTTCAAAATGAAAAAAAAAAAAAAAAAAAAAAAAAACCCATCACATGCTCTCAGTTAGTAAACGAATTACAGTACTTCAATTTAACGTGTAGTTTAATCACATTGTCCTTTTAAGCTTTTGTACAACAGGATCAAATTGTACATCACAATGAATTTTATCCTTGGGCTCAGGAATCAATCTACTCTTCAAACTGTCCTCCAGACCCATTGAACTACCTCTGGCCTATTCTGGAAAAGAATGGGGCAAAAAACATAATTACCTGAAGGACTCTGTCAAGCCATCTACTCAGTCAAGATGGCTTCATTCAGGAGGATTAGGTACCCAGATAATGGGTGCCCTCTTACAAAACTGACCTCAATTTTGCCTCAGTCAATAACACTATGCAAAGGAGAGTACTGCTCCATTTTGTTAATTATTCCCCAAAAGGTAGCAGAAGAACTACTTATGGTGAATGATAGAACTTTATACATACTTACTTCTATAATAATAGTATGAACAATTCAAATTAAAGTTAATTAAAATGAGATAGAGAAAAATGAGGACAGGGGCCCTACATGCATTAAAAATAAAAACCAAAATGAAGGATCTAAAGTAGTCAAATTCATAGAAATATGAATAGTATTTGCCAGGAGCTGGAGGGAAGAAGAAATGAGAGATGTTATTTAATAAGTATAGAATTTCAGTTTTACAAGATGAAAAAGTTCTGAAGATTTGTTGCACAGCAATGTGAATATACTTAACACTACTAAACCGTACACTTAAAAATGGTTTTTTAAAATCACTTTTGGGACAGCTGAAGGTTTTAAGGCATTAAAACATTCTTACATGGCCCAAAATCAAAGTAAAAATGACCTTTAAAATGAGAGAATTCAAATTCTTCAAAGGCGGGCTACCAAGTTTTAGTCAATGTATAAGACTCTTTTTTAATTTTGTTGCTACAAATCAGTTATATACTCCTTGAATAAATACACAACCATATTAATTCGGGTAGGCTAAATTATGATGCAATAACAACCAACCACTCAATCTAAGGGGCTTTACTCACAAGTTTTTCTCCGTCATACAACATCCACTGTGAGTTTAGGTGACTCATGAAGACCACTGCTTTTTACGTGGTCACACAGAAGCCCAACTGGCTTTGATATTCTGGCCTTACTATCTTTAGGCAAGAGGAAGATAGAGACGAGATGGAGCCTCACTCAGTTATAAATGATCTGCGCATGCCCAGAGGGATTAGAGACTCAGATGTGGCAAAGACTAGGAACGTCCTCCACAATATCCAGCAGTAGTGTTTTGTCAGGTGAAACGCAATTAACTGAACAGCATGGAATGAAAGGAAATAGCAAGCTTTATTTTATTTTATTCTATTTTTTATTTACTTTGAGAAAGGTTCTCACTCTGTCACCCAGGCTAGAGTGCAGTGATGCAATTATAGCTCACTGCAGCCTTGACCTCCTGAACTCAAGCAATCTTCCTACTTCAACCTCCCAAAGAGTTGGTACCACAGGCATACAACACCATGCTGGCTTATTTTAAAATGTTTTGTAGAGATGAGATTTCCCTCAATAGTCCAGGCTGGTCTTGAACTCTTCAAGCAATCCTCCTACCTCAGCTCCCAAAGTGCCGGGATTATAGGTGTGAGCCACCATACCAGACCTCTTCAAGCTTTAAACTGTGTTTCCTGGAACTTGTAAAAGTACTGCCTACTGTGTAGGAGAGAGCACTGTAGGACAAGAAATAGTTCTACTTAAACCATAATATAGTGCAAAAGGACAACGAAGTGAATAATCTATGGCTATGAATGTTAATAGATTCTGTGAGACGCCAGTGAGACACTTCATGGTTGTTGCCTTGTTTAATGTTGTCTTGAGTCTTGCAATCTTTTCAAATTTGCTAACAAAATTTCCAGAATTGGAAAATGTATCATGAATACAAAATGGTGGAAAAGCTCAATGTTTATGAATGCTGTCCTTCCAGTCCCTTACCAAAAATATGGTAACATTAGAATCAAAAGGCCCTTGGGGAGGGTTTCACTCATTTTAGTGGGGTGGGGGAAGAAGGGTATTAAAGAAAATCGAACCTTTGACTTTTTTCCTTAGAAAGTTAAAGAAGCAGGCTGGGCACCGTGGCTCACACCTGTAATCCCAGCACTTTGGGAGGCTGAGCCAGGTAAATCACTTGAGGCCAGGAGTTCCAGATCAACCTTGGCCAACATGGTGAAACCCCGTCTGCTAAAAATATAAAAATTAGCTGGGCATGGTGGCATGCGCCTGTAATCCCTGATACTTGGAAGCCTGGGGCACAAGAATCCCTTGAACACTGGAGGCAGAGGCTGCAGTGAGCCAAGATCCTGTCATTGCACTCCAGCCTTGGTGACTCCATCTCAAAGAAAAAAAAAAAGCAGGCTGGAGCAGTAAACACACCTATAATCACAGCACTTTTGGAGGCTGAAGTGGGAGGGTCGCTTGAGACTAAGAGCTCAAAACTAGCCTGGGAAACATAAGGGAGGCCTCATCTCTATGAAAAATTAAAAGATTAGCTGGGTGTGGTGGTGTATGCCTGTAGTCCCAGCTACTCAGGAGGCTGACGTTGAAGAATCACTTGAGCCCAAGAGGTGGAGGCAACACTGATCCAGGGTGGTTCTACTACCCTCTAACCTGGGTGACAGAGTGAGAGACCCTGTCTCAAAAAAGAAAAAGTAAATAAAAATAAGCAGAGGCTGGAATTGCCTGATTACCTGGATAACTATATCCAGTCATTGTCACCACAGATATTTTCTCCAATCTTCTCCCTAAGGTATTACAGTAATTACCACACTATGTATGTTGTTATGAAAGTGTCAGCAAGATCCAGGGTAATGTGGAAGTAAAAAGGGTACCACTGGCCAGCGCCTTCATCAGTTCAGCCTCATCTCCTAGAGTTCAAAACAAAATGATTCTGAAAACTCTAGGACATTTAGAAAACCCTCCCCAGTGTAGAACAAAAAAAGCTTAAGATGCCAGAACATTTCTGCTCAAGGAGACCTGAACCCCCTTTAAAATCGTTTGCTTACAGAATAATAAAATTCATTTTTCACTATACCCTTTCTGACACTCCCAGACTGAAAATGTCAGGTGGAGTTTCCTAGATCTACTGAAAATTATAGGAAGGAGCTTCTATTGCAGATGCCATGAAAAACTCTGCTGAACCTGCTTGCCTGTGCATATGCCTAATGTCACACAGAGATATAGTCTAAAATAGTCTCCTAATTCAAGAGAAACATTGAATGTGAACTCAGGACTTTGAAGTCTTTACTATTTTCCCAGCAAAATTATGTTTTTTCTCGTCTGCTTCCAAGCTGTTGCCATTGTAATTTTGAGGGTTAGGGAAAATATTGTTAACTTGGATAGGATGTATTTATTTATTTAGAGACAGAGTCTTGCTCTGCCCCCAAGGCTGGAGTCCAGTGGCATGATCTCTGCTCACTGCAACCTCAGCTCCAGGGTTCAAGCGATTCTTCTGCCTCAGCCATCTGAGTAGCTGGGATTACAGGCTCATACCACCACGCCCAGCTAATTTTTGTATTTTTGAGTTTCGCCATGTTGCTCAAGCTGGTGTAGAATTCCTGGGCTCAAGTGATCCTCCCACCTCAGCCTCCCAAAGTGCTGGGATTACAGGCATGAGCCACTCCGCCTGGCCTAGATAGGTTTGATATTTTTTAATACACCTTTTTTTTATCATATTCTAGGGCACTGTGATATGAAAAAAAGTATTAATGCATTAATACAATGATTATCTAAAATTTACAGCTAGTCTTTCCTTTAGTTAGTTTCACAGTTATGTTCAAAGTTTTATCTCATTTGACTTCTTTCCCAAATTATCTGGAAAGTAAGGCAAAAATAAATAAATCATATCTTCTCATTGAATCAACTTTCTTGTATTGGTTTGCATGTGATGTTTCAGTAGATGTAAAAGTTTGAAAAAACACAAGATTAAATTAAACTCATCTCAGAATCCTTCATGTTTCTTTGCTTCAATGCATAGCAAGATTTATGTATTGCAAGGGGAAAAAAAAGGAAAGAAAGCAATGGCAAGCCTGTGGGGTTACTCTTTTGTCACACTGGCACTAGTTTGGCTTCTTTGGACTATTCTTATGCCAAGGAGGCAATAAACCCCCTTGAGAGTCATAGAGCTTCCCTTGGAGCCCTGACAGTGCAGAGAAGCTTTTATGCCAAAATACAATACACAAAGGGATCATAAACACGTTTGAAAAGGAAGATGACCTCTTTGTCACTTGGAATTAGGCTTTATTGCAAGCTGCTGCCATGGAAACCAGCCCCCAGCTCTCTCCATATTTTAAGCCTTCTTGTTCCCATTTTACATGGCAGCACCTTTATTTGATCCTTTCTACATCAAATAAAATAGGTGAAAGGTTTTGGTTCTTTGCTCTATTGTTTAATGTCTCCACATTTGCCTTTAGTTATGGAGCAAAAGGGAATGAAGGTGGAATCGAAAATTTGAGTGCAGATGGAAATAAAAAGAAGGTGATGATGAAATTATTGAAAAGAAATAGAGACAAACATTGGTGACACAACCTGCTGTACAATTCGACAAGATCTATCAGAGAAGATATACACTCCGTATTGAATCTTTTAAGAGCCAGCTACAGTCCAAACAGGCTACCCTCGGAGATGTGTCCTTTGGAAATAACTTTTAACATGTTGCCTCTTGATTTTTTGCATAGCTGGACTTCCATATGCAGTAAGAAGAGAGTCTCCCAGGTAACACGAATCTAAAGAGCTGCCCTCAAAGTCGAGCCTTAAAAGTATGTTTCCATTGGGAAGAACTGTGGATCCCGGGTTCTTTTATTTCCTAAGAAATATATAACTTTTGTAAGAAGCTGACTATGCAGAAAACCGAATGTTTATATAGTTACAGCCTTGAAAAGTAAAAGGCAAAGATAACCAAGTAAAAAGAGAATTGTCCATGAGCTAACCACCGCTGAAGCTCTGCGATCCAAAAGCTGCTTGGACATCCGAAGACTGGCCCGGGGTCATTTCGGTGAGATGCGGGGCTGAGGAGGAGAAGGAGTGGGACCCTGGACGCGCAGGTGTTTCAGTGATCCTCCTCCTTTACCCCTTCCATCTCTGACTCCCTCTCTGATTTGGATCCCGGGAGGCCGAGCATCTCTCACGCAGTTGACACCTCTCCAGGCTGGAGCGCGAAGCCGGCGCCTGTCCGGGTGCTCAGGAAGGCCTGGCCTTTCACTCGGTGTTCTCAGTAGTCCAAGTTGGCATTTCCCCCTTCGCGCTCTGAGCAGCTAGAGAAGCAGAGAATGCGAGCTAAAGCAGACAGAACCACCCTGTCTCCCCTCCCCCGATCCTGGCACCGATACGGGGAAAAAAGTCGTTTGTTGTAACGCACGCACCATCAGGATTCTTTCCCACTCCATCCTCCCGACTCACGCCACCTTGTAGGGAAATAATAGGTTCGGCTACATTGCCTTTCGCATTCTGCTTTCCGGATGACTGAATTTCTTTGCTCGCCTCTCCTGTCGGGGACTATCTGAAACTGTCTCCAAGCTGCATTCCCAGGGAACCCACCTCAGCCCCTACTCAGTCCACTTGGGGACTAAAGAGTGACTCACTCTAGCGTCCTCCATAAGACGAACCCCATCCCGGCTGGAGAAACGAAACTGGGAAGAAAAAACACGTGGGGGGCGAGGAGGACCGCTCCTGCAGACCTGGCCCCTCCTTGGCCCCGGGGGACCCCTGCCGGTGCCCACTCAGAGCCACGTGGGGCGGCCCCAAGGGAAATGCACCATCCCCCAACCCAAGCGCTTTGGAAAAGAAACTGCAAAGAACAATAGAAAGCATGGTGGGGGGGGGGGGCGAGGGGGTGCCGCTGGGGTGATGGGAACTCTAGTCTTTCACTCCTCCTTTTTTGGACATTCCTTAAGTTTAATCATTAAAGTGGATCCTTTAAAAAGGAGGCAGCAGCTTAACGCTGCTGTTTCTGACAATCTGCCCCACACACTGTCAGCGAAGTGAAAGATCTGGATCTGGCTTTGTTGCTTCGCTACCAATAGCAGACTTGGGGAGACCAAACCTCCGATTTCTGGCCACATCAAAGCACTGATTATGCAAATACCCGTTTTTTTAAGAATAAAAGAAAATGGAGGGGGAATTATTTATCACACAATGAACCCCCTGCCAGGGCGGGAAACAATAGATCAGACCCGATAGCCCTTCTAGCCCCAGGCTGGGGGAACGGGAAGGGGTGGGGGTGGGGGGGTATGGGAGCCCTCACGTTTTATTGGTCTAACCTAATTTCACTAATTCTCTTTTCACACATTTCTTTGGCGGATTCGGAGGCCGGGACTTTCACGCTCCCGGGAGCGCCCTGCATTGGCGCGATTCAAGAGCTGCCCGCTTTATTTAATTAATACATTCAAAGCTCGCTTGGGAGCCCGAGGGGGCTCTGGGGAGACCGAGGCCGGCGGTGAGGAGGAGGCGCTTTTAACCGGTTCCAGGTGTCGGTGCCCAGAAGTCACAACCGGCCCAAGGATGTGTAATGCAGGGGGGTGTACCCAGCAAGTGAGGGCGCTGCAGCTACCAGCCTCGCCCTCCAGCCCAGCCCTTTAGCTGCCGGGAGCTTGTGACCCAGACTGGCGGGTGGGCGGCTAAAGCCGGCCTTGGGCCTAAACACCCTTCCTGGGCCGTCGGACTAGGCTTTGGGAAGTGCCGAATGGGCCCTTGCTCCCTCCTGGCCAAGGCCGCCCAAGGCCTTCGCCTTAGCTGGGACACCGGCAGCGCCCACCAGGCTCTCACTCCAGGTGCGGCGGGCACGGGGAGCCTCAGCACCTCCTCCTGCCTCCGGCTGCGCCTGGGTCCGGCTCCCGTGGCGGCCCCAGCGGTAGGCAGTCCGCTCTCTACTTTTTTTTTTTTTTTCTCTCCTTCTTGGCACTCAGATGGACATATTTTAAATGTAGTGAAGGAAAAATGAGCCGTAACAAGGCCTGGGCGCTTTAGAACAAACAAATACAACCAATCCCGGAACGCCGGCAGAGCTAAAGCTACGCTCCAATGAAGACAGGACCCACCTTCGCACCTCACCCCACTTAGGAAACGCTAAGCTGGCGTTGGAAAGATCTAGCAACACTGGCAGTCTGGGACTGTCACCGGAAGAAAATTTCCACAGCGTTGTTTGAAGTGTCTCTCATCAGAGAGCCACCAGAAATAGAACGCCGTGGCTCTGAGGCCTGCAAACCTGCTTGGTGCACACAGATCCAGCTCATCACAGCGCGGTCACAATGTCGGGAGGGAAATGGATAAAATGGGAAAATGACTTTGTTGCCTACTGCAGAAGCAGCGGCTTCGACCCTCTCTAATTGTACTCATTCCTACTGGGAAGGGAAGAGAACGACTGGGCTCAGGCCACAGGCTGTGAAGATTGCAACGGGTTAGGGAAGAGAATCTCGGCGCTGAGGCAGTCAGAAGCTCATTCTTACCTGCTTTAGATGATTAGATGCCATAAAAAATAATTGCACCAATTTAGTGTAAAATAGGATGTGTTCTAGATGGGGAAGAGAAAGCCTGAGTGTGAATTGCAAATGGTAGATGGAAGCCCTGGCACTCAGGATGTGCCTGCTTGTGTGTAATGGGGACCTGCAAGCTCCAGCTTTGAGAACTTGAACAAGACTCTGAACCTGGAAGAAGTGTGTAGAGTCATCTAGGTCCAGAGTGAAGTCTCTATTAGCTGTATTAGCCTTTCTCAGAGCTAGGATTATTAAATCTTCTGTCCATCCCTGCCTCTCCAACTGAGCCATTATGGTCATCTTTTTATGGGATGGCTTCACCAATTGAGAAAGTTTCCCATAGTCGGAGGAGTAGGTTCGCCTGAAATTTTGTCGTGAACTCTTTCTTTGGCAAGTTTCCAAAGGAAGCACCATGTAACATCATAGGTAACATCATCAACAGAAGCAGCATTGTTCTGCACCAAAACTGATGTTTTCAAACGATCATATTATATAATTCCTTTGCTTGGTGCTTGGCTTTTTAGAAACATAAATGTGAGGCTGGGCATGTAATGCCAGCACTTTGGGAGGCCAAGGCAGGTGGATCACAAGGTCAGGAGTTCAAGACCAGCCTGGCCAAGATGGTGAAACCCTGTCTCTACTAAAAACACAAAAATTAGCTGGGCGTGGTGGCTTACGCCTGTAATCTCAGCTACTCAGGAGGCTGAGGCAGAAGAATCGCTTGAACCTGGGAGGCGGAGGTTGCAGTGAGCCTAGATCAGAGCAAGACTCCATCTCAAAAAAAAAAAAAAAAGTGAATATATGAGAAATATCACTTTCTCCCCTAGTCAGATAATCAAAGAGCAGCTAAGAGTCACACAGTCTTTAAATTAGAAGGGATTTACCAAAAGGCCTCTCATGTTCTCCTATAAAAATGAAACAACCCTGAGTTAGTTCTTCCTTTGATTAAAATGGAGTTATTAGAGAGGAGTAGTTTCAGATAGACATCTCAGGAGAAATTATTATTGCATTGTGCAGGAAAGTGGAGTATTTAGCCCAAACAGATGCAGGTAAGACATTCATGGGGAGGGGGGCGCTGTGAACAACCAAGGTTTAGTGTGATCTTTTTCAGCTTGTGTTGTCATAGAAACTCTCTCCCAAGGGGATTAAACCTGGAATGTGGTCAACCTTCATTTGGTCATTTTTGACCCAAAGTCAATCAAAGGTCATTCATTGCTGCTTTGGAGATTGGGGTGTAAGTTAAACCATTTTTGTGAAGAAGTTTTGACTATGTAATTTAACAAATATTGGAAAGCAAAGCTATTTTTTTCATATGTTTTCAATTCCAGCTCACTGTAAATACTTGCGTTATTCTGGGATTCTGCTTTTAAAAGCAGCTTGTTAAAATGGCTAATAGGAAATCTGCTTCTAATAATGAATTTATAAGTACTGTTACATCACAGATGTTAGAGCTGGAAAGGGGACATCCTTGGGAGTCACATCCAGTGTCTTCAGTTTACAGATGAGAGTTGAAGCCAAGCAAATTGTATAAGAAACAAATTTCTACACACTCCACCAAGAAATGTCAACTTCACCTTTTTTCGAATCAAGGTTTTCTAAACTTTGGAGCTTATCATGACTTAATTATCATTTAAATTCTTCTCCGATTTTTGCTCATCTTGTTTGCTCAGAAATTTATTTCTTAAAAATAAATTGTGTGTTTGTATTGAGAGTTACATTCTTATTTCAATATTAGTGTCTCAAATATGATTCAGCGTTTTGTGATTTTAGTGAAATTCTACACAAAACATTGCCAAAAAATATAAATACAATATTCAATTTGACATGGGGAGAATGTCAAAACACTCACACACACACACACACACAACTCATTCAGCATCTAAAAATCACATAAGCAAGAAAAAGTTATAATACAACACACAAACTTATGAAAATTAGATACTTTATTTATAGTTTAATCACAAGAACAACTTTCTTGTTCTTCAAGACGTAAATACATACTAGAATAAACTCTGTAGAATATACAAAAAAATACATATTTTCCCATGAAAAATTTATTTATAATAAATAGAAGGGAACACGTGTGTGGCTGATCCCGATAATGCTCCGTGTCTGCTTAGGTTTTCAGACTGTTGATTTATTTTTAATCTCTCTAAAGAATGGGGGAGTTCCTTCTCCCCTAAAAGGTCGAGATAAATAATGCATGAAGCAATCCTCCCTCCTGATTTTTCCCTTTTCCTCCACATTTTTCCTTTTGATAGAGAGTTCAGCCTAAATTTCCACGCTGGCATTCAATCATTACAAAGCCTACAAATTATACAATGACTTCTAACCTGCCCCTCTAACAAAACAAGTTTTTTCCCCCTTATAAATCATAAGAGACAGATGGCAAAATGGGGAAGAAAGAGGAAAGAGAAGAACAGGACAATAGGCATTGTGACGAATCTGGGAAACAGAACAAAGTGCACATCAGAGAGAGAAAGTTTGGTTTGACAGGTGAAATTCCCACAGCCTGCAGACAGCAATGGGAATAAAGCAGATGCCAGCCATTGCAAATCTGTGGATAATATTATTACCAGTAAAATCATTCAGATGCTAAGATACATTTCTTTCTACTCGACATTAACATCTCTATGTAGAAGCAAAGGTGAAGAGATCACAGGAACCAGTTGCATTCCCCCTGCGAGATTCACACCAAGTGCTCCAAGTCCTCCGGCTCTACAGAGGAAGGGGAGGAGCGTCAGTCCGCTCTGCAAACTCTTTAGATATGCCACCATTATCTCTTCCCAGCGTCTTTTTCGTCTCAAGAAGCGCCTCCAAAACGCCACCCTTCGCTTTGACAATAAGCTCCGTCACACTTTGAATAAATCAGAGCCCGTCTGAATGAATGAGACCCAAAGCCAGGAAATGCAAGAAACAAGCAAGGAATCAGAACGGCTACACCTGCCTTTTGAAGTGGTTTCCAGGGCTTGGAAAGGAGGGGCAGGGGAAGGGAGGAGGGCTCGCTGGGGACAGGAAAGGGGACCCACTAAGGCCTGGCGTGGGTAGCAGAGATGGCAGCTCTAGATACAATCCCTGGCTATGGGAAGGTGAGGTGCATAGCGGTGCTTGTCGGGAGGTGGGGGCTGCCAATAGTCCATGTCTGACCCGGCGGGGCTGGCGGGCGATAAAGTGCAGCTGTAGGGGGAGGTGGAGTTGGAGGACGCGGAGGAGGACGGCGCGGGGCTGTTGGTGCAACTCCACGTGGAGGCGGGTGAGGGGCTGTCTCCGCTGCTGCTTAGGGCGGCGCTCGCGCCTCCCGGGCTCAGCAACACTGCCTCGGAAAAGAGCGCCCCCGGCAGGCCCCCGCCGCCGCCCCCGCAGTGATCCGCCAGGCGCAGGGTCTCAGTGAGCGCCCAGATGTAGTTGTGGGCGAAGCGCAGGGTCTCGATCTTGGTGAGCTTGGCGTCCTCGGGAAACGTGGGAAGCACTTCGCGCAGCGCGTCCAGAGCCGCATTGAGGTTGTGCATGCGGTTTCGCTCGCGGTTGTTGGCCTTCAGTCTCCTGGTCTTCTTGATGCGCTGCACTGTCTCGGCGGTCTTGGCGCCCCGGGAGACGGCCCGCGCCCGGGAGGGGCGCCGTTTGCACTCGTGCACCAGATCCAGCAGCCTTGCGGACCGGCAGCCCTCGGCAGCCGCCGCCACGCCGCCCCGCGCCCCCTGGACAGCCTCAGCCCCGCGCTGCGGACGCGCCCCGCCCGATGGCCCCAGCTCCTCCTCCTCTTCTTCGTCGGCGCTGGACGACAGCGGGGTCAGAGCCGCCGAGGTGGGGGATGCCGAGCCGAGCAGCACCAACACGTCCTCTTCCTCCTTCAACTCCAAGGTCTCGGATTTGACGAACATCCTACCGAAGAGAGAGGGGAAAGAGAAAAAGGCAGTGAGGTGTAAGGAAGAAAACAGAGGCGCGATCTTCGGGTTAGCAGGGCGTGCTGTGGCGCGCACCCGAGAAGACCGGCTCGGAATGGCGCGGAGGTGAAAGGCGAGGAAGAAAACCAGGCAGTGCTTGCCAAGGTCAGGAGCGCCGCTAGCGCTCGTTGTGACCCTGCCGCCAGTCAGCCGGGTCCTGGCCTCTGCGGGCTGTCCTGACTGCTGCGTTCCCGCCTCGAGAAGGGACACAGCGGCCTCCGCGAAGAAGATTCTGCGCGGAGCAGAGGGCGTGAGGGCGTGGTTGGACTGATCAGGTGCGGGAAACCACCTGCGAAGTTGGAAGCGTGGCTCGGATACTTACTTAGTTGGCTCTAACTGTGCCTCGGCGTTGCTGTGACTTTGGCGTGTGCCCGGAATCTCCGCGCAGCCGCGAGCGCAGCGCCGCGTCCTTCGCCCGACGCGAAAGCTGCAAGCCCGGCGCTACCGTGGCGCAGCTCCGCGGGGGACCTCGGCGACCGGAGAGTTTGCCAAGAGCCCCGGCGGCGGCAGCGGCAGCGGCGGCGGCCCGCCCGGGTCTCGTGTGTTGTGGTGGTGGTGCGTGTCTGTCTGTCAGTCAGTCCCTGGCCGTGCGGCTCCTGGCACGCGACTCCCAGGCACTCCAGTTAAAGCGAAGCTGCTTGTGGTTCAGTGGCTGCGTGTCTGGCACACGACTCTCCTTAAAACCCCTTATATACCACCAAGAAAACAATCAGATCTGCCCCGGGCCCCCCTCCCCCGCTACCGCCTCCTCTTCCAGCCCCCCCTTCTCCCCCGCTTTCCCTCCCCTAGCTTATTCTTTTCATTGCATTATCATCATTCATTTCTTTCCCTTTCTTCACCGCCTTTCCCCCTCCCTTGGCCTTGCCATCCATCCTCCTCCTCCCACCACCCCCGCCTCTCTTTTCCCCCTTTATCTAATCAGCATAAAATGGTTCTAAAGCTCCTGTTGGAGCTCTAGGCTGCGGCCGGAGCTGGCGAAGCCGAGGCGGCCGCAGCGGCTCAAGCTGCGGCTGTTGTCGCCGCCGCTGTCCATTGTGATTGGTGGCTCGCGCTCGGCTGGAGCGTGCCGCTAATTTATTAATGAATGGAGGTCGCGAGGCGCAGCTGGCCAATCAGGGCGCCCCGGACTCCGGGAGGCCTGCGAGCCACGCGCACCGGAGCCCGCTCCCTTTCAGCAGCTCATTAGGGGCCCGAGCGCTGGGGGCGGATGGGGGACCCGTGCTACCGCCCCCGCCTTCGTCCTCGCTGCCGCCGAGGCTCCCCCCGCCCGGCGCGCGCGCACGCACCGCACCCGGCGGTGCCGGGCCTCCTAGCTCCCGGGTGATGGGAGCTAGGAATTAGTTAATGGGGGTCAGAATCCCGGGGAAAACAGTTAGCCCTGTGGTGCTGCCGGGCGTCCTTTGGCAAAGCCTCTTAGGAGCTGTATCAAATAGTAAGCGATTTTAAAACGGATTCATTTGGTCAGGGGAGGAAAAGGGCATGGATGGGGAGCTGTGGACACATCGTGGATAAGCGTGTTTGGGGTCCGTCGAAACTGGCGTGGGAGAGTGAAGGGAGAGGACACTGGGGATTCAAAGAGGCGTCTCCTGGGAGAGGAGGTAGGATGGGAGGGCAACTGATGAGCTTTTTGAGGATGTGAGAATAAAAGCACTCACAGGTTAGAACTGAAAGGAAACTCCTCATTTTACATTCGGTAAACTGAGGCTGTGGGCACTGATACAGGTTTTGCGGGGGTTAACCCAGTTTATAGCCTCGAAGCACAGCAAGGAGACTTCCTGCGTGGGTGGCAGCGAACAGAGCGGGAGGAGCCGCGGAGCTGCTGCTCCTGCGAGCAAATGCGCTGCGCTGACATTTCTGTGACCTCTGCTCCGCGCTGGGGGGCGTTGTAGGGACAAGGGGCCCATCTTCCCAATTCTCCTGCTTTTCAATGAGAAAAAAGAGCTGAAGGGCGACTGGACCTCGGAGGAAATTTGTTCTGAATTGCTCGTCAGCCCTCCCCACTTTTCCCCACGTTCTTGCCCACCCTCTTGTCGACTTGGGGATGGATCCGGACTTCAGTAGGCTGGAATGGTTTCCCTTGAGATCCCTTTTGCAAATTAACTTTAGGCAACACACAGTTGGAGTGTTAGGAGTGGAAGAGGAGAAGAGAAAGAGAATACCATCTTCTGGTCTCTGTCTCCCCCGGTTTGTAGGACTTGGAAACAAGCTGTATTTCAGAGAAGTGGTGATTAAAGTGGCTGTTGGCATTTTGGCATAGCTTTAATTTGTTTAATGTTTTCTTCAGAGAGGTAACAAGATGGATTGGAAGGCACAAAGCAAAGAAAATGAAAATTATAATCCTATGAAAAGGAGCATTGCCCATTGCAGTTCTTCAACCTACAGACTTCCCTCTGTCTTGTAATTATTTGAAAACTATCATGATTTCCACTTTGCTCTTTGATGTTTGTGTTTTCATGTTCTCCCTTTTTAAAGTAAATTCCATTCCCAAAATATAAAAACATAATCTGCCAGTTTCCTCAATTCTTTTAGAACAGCTTTATTTCATTTGTTAGAAGTGCAGAAATGAAAAAGAAAGCAAAAAGGGAGACACTTTCAGTGTTTATAGTACACAGCACCTGTCTCTCACACATTTTTGGGTTTCTGTCTCTGTATCATGAACCTGCAGAATCAGAACTCCATAAAAAATTTGACCACGCAAAAATTATGCTAGAAGTGCTTACCTTTGTTGCTGTACACATGAGCATTAATTTATAGGCAATTATCACTGATACTAAACAAGCAAATACTCATCTCATAGTCCCCATAAAAGAAAACCCACCAAGGGTGTGGACTTGTCCAGCCCAGTAGGGACTAAAGGAACACGTGTGAGCAGACACATAATTTTTGTTTGTTTGTAAATTTGAATAAAATAAAAAGACAAGAAAGCTGGGTTGTGAGGAAATTATCAAAGACTTAAAAATAAATACTGGAATGATAGGAGGAACCTTGGTCTTCCAGTCTTTAGATGTCTATATCTCTTCACAGGAGTTGTCTGCAAAGAAATACAAGCCAAAATAGATTAATGTAATGAAAACAAAGAAATATTTATTTTAGTATCAGTGGAGATACCTGTCTTTGGACCAGTTGCTTTAAACTTTTGGTTTAGCTAGGAAGTGCTGGGTTGATTTAATAATAAAATATACTTGGGGGAAGAACAGAATTGGAATCCAGTTAAGTAGAGGCTTAAAGGGAAACTTGGTGAGCCTTGTATAACCCCAAATAACAATGAGATCAAGCTGGGTCTGATGCTTAGTGCCAGTGAAACACACAATGGATTTCTTGAGTTGATTGTTAACAGTATTTGGACATCTGACTCCCCAGTTTTTATATTCTCCCAGGATTTTACGTTTTTATGACTCACTGAAAGGGCACATGTTTTCCTTTGACAAAATTCAAACCTTCTATACTGACTGTCAGTGATAAGTTAATAATGCATATTTAAGTATATCCTATTCATATGCTTAGTAATGGTAAAATTATATGAAGGTAAACTGCACACTTTCTATTCTGGAAGTTTCCTGCAAAAGGAAAAACTATTCCAACAGTGTCAAGAAACTTAGGATTGTATACATTTTCAAACATTGATATAAATCTATCTCTGATCATTAAATGTAAAGTCATTTTCAGGTTATTAGAATTTTATTTTTTTTTAATATGGGCTTTTTTGGGCATATGCAGGGATGTATGTCAGATTACTATAACAAGTACATCTGTAAATGGAAACACATGGACACAGGGAGGGGAACATCACACACCGGTGCCTGTTGGGGAGTAGGGGTCAAGGAGAGGGACAGCATTAGGACAAATACCTAACACATCTGGGGACTTAAAACCTAAATTATGTGTTGATAGGTGCAGCAAACCACCATAGCACCTGTTGAAACACACCTGCACATTCTCCACATGTTTTCCAGAACTTAAAGTAAAATTTTTTAAAAAAAAGATATAAAACAGGTTTTTAAAGTACATCTGAAAAAACAAAAAAAAAAAAAACAAGAAACAAACAAAAAAAAACACCCTCTATATATCCTGGAATGGTTGTGTGTTTATACTGTAGCGTTCAAGAGCTGCCTCACTGTTGATAACAGAGCACTTCTGAAAATATTTCTCACTGTGAAAAATACGATTTTTAAAAAGAAAAGAAAAAAACCCAAGGACAAACTCATGCAATCCAAAGACCAACCATTTGTACTCACTGTTGCCCAGATAGCAGAAGTGTTTTTGTTCAGCATTTTGCTTAGTTTTGCTGGAAAAACAAGGCAACTTCGATTTGTACTCAGCTTTGTGAAGGCATAACTAATGCCAAATATCCTTAGCTGGACTCTTCTAGCACTCTTTTAACTTAAATAAGTTCGAGAGGCACTTGTGTGGTCTAAAAGATTGTCCAGATGAATCGAAGCTGAAATGTTATGTGAAGGGGGAGGAGTGGAGTGAATAGCACAGCCAGGACGGTGGCCGAGGGCCGCTCCTGTCCATCGCACGAACTGTCCTGAGGGGCCAAACTGTTCATCTTCAGCCCTTCTTTCAGTGCGCAATCCTACTTTAAGAGAACAAAAGCTCAAAGCAGGCAGTTATCAAGAAATGGGAGCACAATGATTTAAACTCATCCCGAAGCCTCAGAAAGAAAGGGGGCTGAGTGTGTAGTGAGAGAAAAATGGGGTAAGGGGAGGGGCAGGAGGGTGGGATCTTTAGAAAGTCTTTGTTGCTTCTAAGAAGCTTGAACTTTGAGACGACCCAAAAGCCCTAAAGTTTAGGGTAGGTGTTGCTGTGCAGCCATAGGCTACATGCCCTCCACACCCCGACCTCACAAGTGGCGAAAGAGGACAAATGGGCCCCGCGCTAGTCCCTTGCTGTTGCAGGTGATTGCCGGGGCGCGAAAGAGGGCATCCTTCCCTGAGAGGGCAAAAGCCAAAGTTTCGCTGTCCAGCGAGCCTATCCCCCAATTCACAGTCAACCACTGTCGGCCAAAGGAGACAGCATCTCTCTACGCTCTGCTAAAATAAGAACAACAGGATGAAGTACCGGACAACGGGGCTTTGTAACCCCAATCCTAATCCTCCGAGTGAGTCCTCAGAAAGATGGGACGACGGCGAGAAAAAGTTGGTAAATCCTAAACATCTTTCACCCCCAGGGTCTCTAGTTCTTTGCTGCAGGCTAGAAACAGTTTCCAGATCAGGGGAGTCTGGGATGGGAACAATTAGCTTTCTCCGCAGAGCACCCTTTGCAATGCTGGGATTCGTTATTGATAGTGGTGAGCTCTGGGAATGAGTTTGAATTCGGAGTTTCTGACGGTCCCTTATCCGGGAGCCAAGGAAGTCAAGGGGAAAACAATGTAAATTCGCCCTGGTCCCCAGATACTGCACCCTGCAAGGTATCTTCGGTTTTCCCCTCCTTTACCCCCTGTCCGGAGAGGACTCGGCTTGAACCTAGTCCTGGAGAGGTCCCGGCCAGGTCACTTCACTGCGCTTCAATGCGCCAGCCCCTCCCCTTCAGTATTTTCGTGGCGTCAGAGGAATCCGTATCCGCCAGAGCAGACCGAAGGCAGGGAAGACCATCCCCCAGACCCCAAACCCCGCTCTGGAGACCCTGGTCCCAAGCCCGCACGGAGAGCTCTGGTGCCTCCAAGCCAAACATTCCAGAATTCGGTTTGACCCACAAGGTCGGCTTGCTAGCGGCGGAATCGGCCTCGCAGGTGCTAGGTGGCTCACTTCCTTCTTCGCAGACGCTACCCTGTCCCCACCGCAGACTTGTTGCCCCTGATGCAACCCGCTACCCAAGTGTCCCTCTTCTTTCCCACGAAGGAAAGAAATCACCGTAGAAGATTTTGCCAATCCCTGCCAGCTTTGTGATTGTTTTCTTCAGGTAAGCGGAAAAGAACAGCCGGCGCGTGAATGGAGAGCTGGGGGCCCACTAGGGAGAGAACCTCTTCACCACCCTTCTGTGCCTGCAAAAAGGGACATTGGCTATCCAGGGGAAAGTCCAAGAAAGAGAGCACTAATCGCTGAACCAGGAGACAAACACGATTACCAGCTCCGAGCCTTGAGTCAGAAAGTCTCATAGACTTTAAGATGTTAATCCCCAGCATAATCCTTCCTTTGGCGTGTAGGAATAGTGCGGCCACAAGAGTTGTTTTGTTATTTATATTGGCGTTTAATAAAACTCAGCCAGTGGTGAATGGGCTGCCCACTCTCCAATGGTAATTAATTCCCTATTTCAGTGACCCAATTGTCCTGGGACAGAGCGGTGGGCCCGTCCCAGTGCCCCGATCCCCCTTTGTGCGGATACACTGCCCTCGTGCTTCAACAGCTATGGAAACTCATTCTTTTGATGTCATTCAAGGAGTTTTCCTTGGGCATCTTCTAAACTTCAAGGACCTTTTTTTTCCTCTCCATTTCATGAAAAGCAGTGCGAGCTTGACCACCTCTGTAGAATTTAATGATTTGGTGAAAGGGCCCTTTGGGATTTGTGTATGGAGTTAGACAGAGAGAAAGGAAATTTGGCAGCCTGCTCCCTCGCAGAGACCGTCCCGAACTTGGAAAACACAAAACTTATTCAGAAAAATGGATAAAGATCTTGAAAGCTGATTTTCCCTCTCCTCTCCCCACTAAGGGAAAAAATACCAAAAACAAAATAAAACTTAATTATCTTCTGGAAATACATGTATTGTTTGTTGTTGCTGATGCAAATTAAAAGGGTGCTGTCGAGGTAAATAAGTTCGAATCTTTAGCAGAGACGATTCCTTAATGTGTACCATTTGGGAAAAGGATATCAGTTTATTACTTTAAATTATTCATTGAATCATCCCTCCTTCCTACATTCAAAATACACTTGATGAGCACCCAACGTGTGTCACACAGTGTACTAGGCCCAGGAAACACTGCAACGCACAAGACGCACGTTCCTACCCCCTACAGCTTACGTTCAAAAGGCATTAAAAATCGTTTTAGGAGTCAGGTGCGCGGTGGCTCATGCCTGTAATCCCAGCGCTTTGGGAGGCCGAGCTCAGGAGTTCGAGACCAGCCTGGGCAACAAGACAAATCCCTGTCTCTACCAAAAAAAAAAAAAAAAAAAAAAAAAAATTAGCCAGGCTTGGTGGTATGGGCCTGTAATCCCAGCTACTCGGGAGTCTGAGGTGGGAGAATCACTTGAGCCCGGGAAGGGGAGGTTGCAATGAGACGAGATCGCACTACTGCACTCCAGCCTGGGCAACAGAGTGAGACCCTGTCTCAAAAAAAAAAAATTGTTTATCAGAAAATGATACGTGTATGTAGACAATAAAACAGTGTAACACAATAGTGTTGGGAGACGGGGGTATGGTGTGTTTTCAGGGATCTAAAGATATGCTTTAGAACCTAAAACATTGGCGGTCGACCCTTATCGCTGATTTATCCATTCTTTCTTCACCCCGCAGTATTTCTCGAGCGCCTACCGATTGCTAGGCGCCTAGCGAGGCGCAGTGTTTGCACCGGGCGCGAACCACGCAGCTGAGGCCTGCGTGGTGGAAACGACCTTGCGATAACGCAGTTGCTAGCACTGCTCTCGGCGGAGGAGCCAGGGCCGGGTCTCCAGGCCGGGAGGGGGCGGCCGCGGCGCGCCAGGGCAGCGCTCCCTGCACAAGTAGCTCTTCTATGTCTTTACACGCACTTCCAAAAAAACTTCGCAAGTCACAGAAACGATTCAGAATTCAACTAAGAAAATACAGAGTGAACCATATGGCCTGGGTGGCTCGAGTCGGCTGCATTTTCCTCCAGACAAAGAAGGGATTGAGGGTTGAAGGAAAGGAGAAAAAAAACCAACTTTCCGGCTGATGAAGCTGTTGTCTGGAGGCAATGATCCCAAATCTGAAGGCTTTATTCCGGCTCCGACGGAGACGTGATATGTCATATGATTAGCATCTTTCATATTTACAAGAGTGGTATGGGCTGCCAGTCTTGAGAGAAAGGCGAGAGAAAGAAGGGGGCATATGCTGAAATGGATTTAGCATTTGAAAGAGAGAAAGGAGATCGGATAAATACACTTAAACGAGGATTTAGTTTTACTCCCGTTGAGTTCTAATAGATTGTTGATTGAGATTTTAGGGGCCTGGAACCGAGGTGTCAGCAGTAATTTAAAGAAGGTATTCAGTCCGCCAGCGCCTCTTTTCTCCGTTCCCCCTCACACCCCTCCCTCATTTACGCCTTCAAGCAGTATGGGGCGGAGAAGACATTTAAAACAAAACACAAAACAAGATCTTATGTGAGGGCGGTGTCCGAGGGAGCCCGAGCGCTGACGGGTGTGCAGGAGGCGCCCCCTACAGCCGGCTGCGCCTCCCGGGTAGCACTCCCTTCCTGCTGCACTTGAGCGTTTTCAGGACGTGCCTGGGTCCCAGAGGGCCGGGCGCGCCGGAGGGCAGCCGACTCACCACGGGCGCGCAGCGAAGTCGGGCGCCCCCTGGCGGGGCACGGAGGTCGAGGGTGTAACCCGAGAATGCCGCGGGCCTTCGGGGCCGCGGGGAAGCTCCCGGGCCAGCCGGCCGCCGGGGAACAGCGGGTTTGGGATCTCGAGGTCGGTCCGGGGACGCCCTCTGTGCAGCTTCACCTGCGGCTCGGGTTACAAACGCACAGTGCCTGGCCGCGTCCTCACCTGCAGTTTCAAAAGCCGAAATAAACAAACACAAAATACCTCCCTAGTGGTTCTGATGGCTGCCAAGTTTGAGAACAAGCGATTTAAGCGCCACGAGTTTTGTTTTTTGTTTTGAGGATTTAGTAAGTCAGCTAGAAGTGACGGCAAGACCCAATAGGCTGGGGAAAAAGACTGGCTCTCTAGGCTCAGAAGGACCTCAGATGCACTGAGTCGATATACACTCTGTGTATTAACATCATGTGTGTACAGATGTTTTCTTCACGCACCCAGAGCCGCGTTCAGATTCATTCTCCAGACTGCCTGTCGCTCCCCCGGTACATTTTAATTACCATCCGAATTGGTATTTGATGTTCATTTTTAGCTAGATGTCTCGTGTGTAAAATGTTGGGTGGGGACAGAGAGACGTTCAGCATCATTTCTTACTTAGGCCTTAGTTCATGGGTCCAGACACCCAAATTTCTATTTCCGCTTCCCATTTTTATCTCTTTCCCGCTTAAATTTACTTGTCCTTAACTTTGTCAACAAATTACTATGCTTTCCCGAGGGTTTAAGTAACTTAAGGACTTACCATTTTAGCACTTTATCTGTTAATTAGAACGAATTTAAGTTGCCCACATTTATCAACAGTAGAGACTAATAATACATTACACAATAATTTACTACAAAACTGTTAGTAAATATATTTACATATAATTGCTACAATAACAAAATGTCATGCAGACATTAAAATTATATTTCTGATGGATATTTAATTTTTAAATCTCATAATGTTTTAGTATGACCCCAATTTATAGATATTTGTATCTAAATGATTGGACAGACATATAAGCTCATACATCCTAAAGCAAAAACTATATTCATAGTGGTTATCTTTTTTCCCGTTGAATAGTGGTAAGTTAAGTTTTTTATCTCTGTGTTTTCTAGGTAAATACTGGAACATTCATAATCAGAAATTGTTATTTTTAAAAATACTGGCCTTTTATGTTGTAGTCTCTGTCAAACATTGGAAGGAAATTTCAGTTCAGAGATGTCTAAAGTAGTGGTAAGTTATATCATAGAACTCACCCACGGTTAAAATTAAGGCCCCAGGAGTTGGGCCATTTACATTGACATGGGATACTGTAATTTTAAGACAAACGTTTAAAACTTGGTCTTGAACTATCAATGGAAACACTGTTGTAGAGGAGAGGAACATACAGTGCAATTTCAGTATTCTTGTTAAATCAAAATTCCTGGGGCTGGACAGAAAAAGGAAAGCTCCTCAATGCTGGATCACAGAACTTTCAGAGAAATGAGACCTCATCATAGGGTTTTGGTGGATTTCTAAAGAAAGATTTGATTTTTTTTTTTTTTTTTTTTGAGACAGAGTCTTGCTCTGTCACCCAGGCTGGAGTGCAGTGGTACCATCTCAGCCCAATGCAACCTCCTTCTCCCAGGTTCAAGTGATTCTCCCACCTCAGCCTCCAGAGTAGCTGCAACTATAGACAGCACTATGACGCCTGGCTGATTTTTGTATTTTTGGTAGAGATGGGGTTTCACCATGTTGGCCAGGCTGGTCTCAAACTCCTGGCCTCAAGTGACCTGTCTGCCTTGGCTTCCCATAGTGCTGGGATTACAGACATGAGCCACCATGCCCAGCCAGATTATTAAGAAATAATAACAAAAACAACAACAAAAAACTACATGTCTCAAAGCAATACATTCCCTTATTTAATCACTTGCCAGCAGGAAATTCTTTGTGTCTAATCTTTCTTAAATGTGTTTCTTATTGACCTGCCCTCAGTAGTAATTAAAAACTTTCCTCCTTTTTCATTTTGTGCTTGGAAATATGGCATTTATGGCTGCTGTTTTAAAAAATAATCAGGATGCAGAGAACACTTGATTCTGAGTTTTGCTTTCTTATGCTGTTAGGCTTTTGGCTTTCTCTGCAACAGAAACCATCTTTACCCTGAAGGATGCCACTGTGGGTTTCTATTTAACTGCATTTTTATAGTACCAATCACCACACTGAAACTAAGTTGTATTACTGTCGGGTGCATGAGACAGCAGGACTGAGAATAAGAGAAAGGAAAGGATTTGCAAGAGGATAATGGCATTCTTCTCAGCAAATTCTCTTTTTCTCCAGGGTTTTTATTTTTGAGGATTTGAGACTTCATTTTCTCTTGAAGGAAGAAAAAGATTAATCTCACAATACAATAATGTATAGAAAAATCAAAAGATACCTTTCTAAGGCTATATGGTAAAAATCTACTAAGAAATTCTGAAAAAACAAAATAGACTAGAAATAAAAAATAAAACTCTACGTCAATGTTAACCCAAACCCAAACTCCTATTAATAGCCTAAATAGAAGATAGCTTTCACCTTGTTTGGTTTTTAAAACAAAACAATAGAGAGATCCAAGATGGCCAATTAGCAGCAGCTCAGGATTGTAGCTCCCAGTGAAAGTGCAGAGAGCGAGTGGACACAGCACTTTCACATGAATTTTTGTTGCCCACAAACCGGGAGATTCCCGGTGGAGGAGCCCCACGGGTCGACAGCGTGACTCTTTTGGCTGGCGCAGCTGTTTTGCCTCGGTGCAGAGTTATGGAACTGGGTGCCCTTTTAGTCGGGCTCGGCTGGTCCCATCCCCTCAAGGAGAACAGCAACTGGAAGCGCTGAGGACTGAGAGTTTCACAGCAAGCACAGCTGAACCAGGGAAGGTCCAGCTCTGTGGGGTCCGCCAAAGGAAAACTAAGAAACAGAAAAAAACTTATCACCGGGTGGAGAGAGATCCAAGATGGCCGATTAGCAGCAGCTCAGGATTGTAGCTCCCAGTGAAAGTGAAGAGAGCGAGTGGACACCGCAATTTCAGAGGAATTTCTGTTGCCCACAGACTGGGAGATTCCCGGCGGAGGAGCCCCATGGGTCACCAGCATGACTCTTTTGGCCGGTGTGGCTGTTTTGCCGGCACCCCGGCGTGGCGCTTCTCAGTGTGGAGTATACGGGACTGGGTGCCCTTTGAGTCGGGCTCGACTGGTCCCATCCCCACAAGGAGAACAGCAATTGGAAGCGCTGAGGACTGAGAGTTTCACAGCAAGCACAGCTGAACCTGGAAAGGCCCAGCTCTGTGGGGAAGGGGCGTCTACCGAAGGAAAACTAAGAAACAGAAAAAACTTCATCACCAACAAGCCGGAAGTCCACTCAGAGACCCAATCTGAAAGTCGGCAATTACAAAGACGACAGGTGGATAAATCCACAAAGATGGGAAGAAACCAGTGCAAAAAGGCTGAGAACACCCGAAAACACAATGCCTCTCCTTCTACAGGGGATCGC